>MDKH01009245.1:0-28848 GCA_005239495.1 Nicotiana undulata | reverse complement strand
GGTTTTGGGATTGTTCGTATAGATGTCTTATCATTTCATTTTGAGCTTTCTAAAATAATATTAAAAATTTTCTGTTGTGAAACGATTGGAATGATTTGGAATGTTCAGTAAAGTTTTGAGCGTTACCAGTGTGGGATGTTTCTTTTTATAAGGTTGGACATTAATGAATTCGAGAAATGATCAGTAGAGGTTGGAAGGTTAGTTGGTTATATTATCGTTATGTTGTTGTTATAAATGTCAAAGTGTTGTGTACGTTGGCTTGTCTAGCGGGTTCAACGTTAGACGCAGTCACGGTCTGGAAGGTGGGATTTCGGGTCGTGACAGGCCTGTCGCGAACGCGTAGGTTGGCAAAGGCTGACCTATGCGAACGCACTGCCTAATGAGGGAGCTGGGAGATGGGTTGTGTTTACACTGTGCGAACGCGCCCTTTTGATGCGAACGCGAAGGGCAGGGGAGGGGAAACCTATGCGAACGCATAGGACTTGTCACGAACGCATAACACATTTTTGTCCAGTCTTTTAGAAACAGTAGCAAAACAGGATTGTTTCAAAATATCATAACTCTTTCACTAGAACTCGAACTTGGACGATTTTTGAAGAGGGATATCACCACAAAACTATAGGTATGTGTTCTTAGACTTGTTTTCTTCAATTTTCATTAACACCCATTAGATTTCTAGGCCTAAATCATGTTCATAAGGATAGAAAATTGGGGATTTGAGTAGAGTTAGGACTTTTTGAATAATTGGAATTTAGACCTCGTTTTGGGGTCAGATTCCGAAACTAATTATATATTCGGGCTCGTGGGTGAATGGGTGATCAGGTTTTGGTCTGAACCTCGTGTTTTGACCAAGCGGGCCTAGGGTCGATTTTTGACTTTTTGGGAAGAATGCTAGAAAACCTATAATTAGGCATTGGGATTGAATTATTTAGCGTTTATTGATGTCATTAAGTTTATTATGTCTAGATACAAGTGAATTGGAGTCAAATTCAAAAGGGAAAGCGGTAATCGAGGCTTGAGTTTGATCGTGGAATTCGAGGTAAGTGTTTGGCCTAACTTTAGCTTGAGGGAATATGCGTTGTGTCCTATTTGCTATGTGTTATAATCATGTTCATCGTATAGGTGAGGTGACGAGTACCTATACGTTGGTGTCAAGCATGCCCGTGAGTCGAATATTGTGAATTATGTGGGTTTTTCAATTGATTATTACCTGATTTTCACTTTGTGGTTATTCATATTGGTGGAAGTTCTTGATATTGACTAGTGTTGAGTATTGGTTTCAGTCGAGGAATTCTATGTGAAGTTATGTAGTAAGTGAGATTGGTTATAGCTGTGTCCCTTGCCGGGACGGTATTGATTCTACTGTTGTTCCCTTGCCGACGTTATGGTTTTATTATTGTTGTTCCTATTGTTGATTTTCCTTGCCGGATTGCTGTTATTGATATTGTTTTTGGTGAGGAAGAGTGTAAAGCACGAAGGGTGATGCCGTGCATTTGCATTTACTATTTGGTGAGGATGAGAGTAAAAGCACGAAGGGTGATGCCGTGCACTATTTTCTCTGTGTTACTATTTCTTGCTGTTAAAGTTGATATTTGAATTGTTGTCTTATTTCATTATCTTTGTTATTCGATATTTCTTTCCCCTAGCATGTTCCCTTTTTTCTTTGTACTTAGCTTTTTACTTCCTGTTGTTATTATTTCCTCCGTATATTATTAAATTGCATAAGTTGATTTGATTGTCGTGTCCTAGCCTCGTCACTACTTCGCGGAGGTTAGGCTCGAGACTTACTCAGTACATGAGGTCGGTTGTACTGATGCTACACTCTGCACATTTTTTGTTGTGCAGATCCTAGTACAGGACCCTACAGACCTTAGAGAGAGGATGCTGCCTTCAGTCCACGTGGAGATACCGAGGTAGTCCTGCAGGCGTCCGCAGGCCTTGGCGTCCCCTCCTACTTCTCTTGTATTCTGTTCTAGTTATTTCAGAAACAGATGTACTTATTTTATTCAGACCTTTATATGTATTATTCATATACAGTCTGTGAGTTGGTGACACCAAAACAATTCTAGGTTGGTATTGTGAAATTCGTAACGACATTAAATTAAGTTATTATACTTTGCTTCAGTTTGTACTTTCATTTCTGTTGGTTCTCTATTTCACCTGTTATTGGATAATAATAAAGGAATAAGGTAAATTAAACATTCACGTTGGCTTGCCTAGCGGGTTCAACGTTAGGCGCCATCACAGCCCCGACAGTGGGAAATTCGGGTCGTGACAGGATGAATCTAGACCAATGGAGCTCTCTAAGAATATGCTTTTTATTGATAAATCGCGCCTTAGAAGAGTGGTGCGAACTTATGAAACACTGTCGTGAGATTGAGGTTAATAAGCCGTCTACGCAAGTATATAAGGTTATTTGTCGTAGATGGGATCAAGTTGGTAAGTGGATGGTGCGTGCGAGAAAGTTGAAAACAAATATGTGGATGGTGGAAAAATACATTGGCAACCACACTTGTGATATGGACACATCCAACTGGAATCATTTTAACTTGAATGTTGACTTGATTTCCCTTGTTTTGATTCCACACATTGAATCGTCCATAAGATACAAGGTGAAAGAGTGTATAACATCAGTTGTGCAGGTATATGACTGTACTATTACCAAAAGAAAGGCATTTCTGGGGCGTAAACGTGCATTTGAGATTTTTTATGGTAATTGGGACAAGTCATTTGTCGCTCTATCTAGGTACATGGCTACTTTGCAACACTTTAACCCCGGGACTCTTATTGAATGGAAGCTTGAGCGGAGTCCGAGAATACCAGAATACATATTCAGATATGTGGTA
Source organism: Nicotiana undulata (assembly GCA_005239495.1). Lineage (NCBI taxonomy): Eukaryota > Viridiplantae > Streptophyta > Magnoliopsida > Solanales > Solanaceae > Nicotiana > Nicotiana undulata. The sequence goes on along the minus strand of MDKH01009245.1, from coordinate 26,002 downwards.
TGGGCATTTACACCAGCCATTGATGGTTTTGTGCATTGTTGGCCGGTAATCTTCATAGGCGACACCCATGTATATGGATAGTATGAAAGATGTTGATAGCCGTTGCAATAGATGTTAATGGAAGTATATTTCCCCTCACATTTGCTATGTGTTCCAATGAAAGTAAAGAGACTTAGACATGATTTTTGAACCACTTGAAAGAGCACGTTGTGAGACAGTGTTCGGGTAGTTGTCTAATATCTGATCGGCATGGTAGGATTTTATGTTCTGTGCAGACTTTGGATGCATGGATGGAGCCGTATGCCTACCACCATTACTGTGTTAGGCACTCGAAGGCCAACTTCAAGCGAGCTTATCCGACCAAGAGCTTACATGATTTAATGTGGATGGCTGCAACAGTCCATCAATAGTGTAAATTCAGGATGCAAATGGAGTTGATTAGGCAGGAAAACCCAAGAGCTTCTCGTCAGTTGGTGCAACATGAGCTTGATAAGAGGACTTTACATAACAATGGTGGCGAAAGATGGAGAATTTTGACTACAAACGTGTCAGAGTCTTTCAACAGATTGTTGAAGTCTACCCATGAATTTCCTGTCATTGCCACGGTGAGGATGTCATTCAAGCAGATGACAGATAAGTTTGTTGAAAGATCTCGATGTACATCGTCCTTGTTGGAAATGGGTGTTCAATTTATGCCACAACCGATAAAACGATTTTAGAAATATAGGAAGCGGGTACAATGGCATACATATTTGCAATATTGCAACGATCAAAATATTTTTGAAGTTCGCACCGATTTGCATCAATACCGCAGTAATAGTACTTCCATGCGATAATGTTCATGTGAGAAATGGTCGATTTATCACTTGCCATTCTCACATGCCATGAAGTGCTTTCAACATGTTGGGTTTACTGTGGCGAGGCATGTTGATAAAGAATATAGTGTGACTTCATACATAAACACCTATAACGGTCACTTCCAACTAGTGGGCGTAGAGCATTAGTGGCCACCGAAATCATTTAAAATGGTATATAACAAGGATGCGTCGTTGACAAGTGCAAAAAAGAACACGGATACGGAACCAAATGGATATTGGTTAAACTGTTTATGCGCATAAATGTTGTATATGTTCCCAAACAGGACATAATTACCGTAAATGTCCTTCAGTCCGTTTGGGAAGTGGTGGTAATTCAGCTCCTAGTGGCAATTCTTCCAATATGCCCAATTTTCAAGGATAAAATTAGTGATTTGTTCCATGTATATTTTGTTGTACTAAATATCTGTAATAATGTTGCTTGCAATATTTATGAAATAAATTTATGATTTCAATAGTCTTAAATCTAATTGACAATTAGCATTGAAGATTCAATACAATAATGAAAAATAACTTCAAGAAATAAATAATAATTTTTATTCGTCATTATCGTTACTGTCTGACACTATTTCATTGTCATTATTTTTATCTTCTTCGTCAACTTCTTGTATGCACCATGTTGGTCAACTTGCAAATATACGATTTTGAATCCACCTTGATTAACTTGCAATCTTGGTCGCAGACGTTGGATGTGTAAACATGTTGTAAGTTATTACTATTGAAAGTTATGTTGGTTAATAGATTATTTATAACATGTTCATTGATATTCTTTTGTTATCATCCTCATTTGTAGGACGAAAATCAATGTGGTTTTGAAGAATAGTATGATGAACCCATTAACCAGGAATACTACAAATAATGTTTGTTAAACCTTTGGAATCGCACCGGTGAGTACGAAATTCAGATCTAGAAACTCGAAGAACAACTTGCGGCAGCGAATAAGCAACTTAAAGAGGCGGAACAAGAAAACAATCGGTTGCAAGTAAAATGTTAGTGGTTGAAGCAGAGAATAATGGGTGATAGTGGCTAAACAAACACATGGCTATTTTAATTGCAATTTTCTATTTTTATGTTATACGTTTCATGTGTTATGTGTGATTTTAAGGAATTTTAATTTATGTTAATCTGCCTTATCATTTTGTGTTCTAGTTTTATGCTAATCAATAAGACGAAAATTAAAAACACATGCGTTTATAATGTAAAACATCAATAATTTTAACAAAAAATATTTAACGTCATATATACAAATCGAAATACCTATCAACGCATACCACAACCTCTATATTTTAAAGTATTGGCTGGCCTGAGGCACATAACATCCCGGCCAGCTACGCTATCGGGATCATCCTCATTTGGTCACCTTTTTATCTTAGGATGCGCTGCAGATTGATCGTTAGGAAGGCTAGTAGTATCAGTAGAGGCGACCGTTGGGCCATCGGTAATCTACAAAATAATAAGATTTTGTAGTATATTAAATATAGAATACTTACATAATTGTTTAATAAACATTTTTTAATAGTCAAACCAGTGTCTCAGCGGGATCATGAATAAGATCATGCATCTCCGGCAAGAGAGGATCGCATACTGTGGCCTCCGTGATAGGCAATGACGAAATCTTTAAAAAATATAAACAATTTAGATATTACTGATAATCTATAAGGTAAAAACAAATTAAAGTAATAGTAATACAAATAAACTTGCTTATGAGTTATGAGTAGGAACATAATGCTCTGGGAACTCCGAGGTGCACTGGAGTAGATGAAGGTTGTAACGCCTCCACCAGATGTGATGTCTCCCTCTCGGTGTCTGGAGTATCCTCAGCATCCCTTAATGAAGAGACATAACTCAATCGTCTACCAATATGCACATCTTGCACCTAACGATCCTTAGTAACCCTCAATGGCTCTAAAAGACAAGGAAAATACTGATCTCAATCATACACCATAATGGCAGTTCCCGCGATCAACACTAGAGTTGACGGGGCCAAGTGTGAAGTCCCCGATGACAGTTGAAGGCTAAATGATAACATATCATGATGAGCATTGTGTGGCTCAGCATAGACACCCGACTTATCATATCCAATATCCTCCATGGGTTACTCAACTCTCCCTTGCTGGGGATCCCGTCCTCGACGACCACCACGACCATGTGAGCCACCCCTTTTTCTATGGCACCTAGTCTCTAAGACTAGGTAAGCCAATTACTAACAACGATTAAGCCTGTTTTAACAATGATAATTTGAAACAGTATAATATAAATACTGGAACAAAAGCGAAATATGAATACACGACAATAATCATAATAACCTTCCAAGACTGGTAATACAGAGTCATGAACTCTAATTGAGTATATGGAAAGATCTCAAAGATCGAAATACAATATTTGTTCAAATAACAAACTGATAGTACAATCAAAAGGAAGGAACTTCAAGGGACTGCGACGATCAAGCAACTCTACCTTGAATCCTTGTGACTAATAAGCTAACTCTGCCTGAGTCTGATTTCTCCAATACCTGGTCTGCACAAAAATATGCAGAAGTGTAGTATAAGTACACCACAATCAATACCTAGTAATTATCAAGACTAACCTCGGTAGGTAGTGACGAGGTATAAGTTAAGACACCTACTAGTCACAATAACCTATGTAGAATATAAGTATAAATCTAATAATGAAAGAAGGAATCAGTGGATGACAAAAAGAATCAACATGTGACATAAATAGTAAAGCAATAAAAACACCGCGAAAGTACCGTTGAAATCAAATAAGGAACACAAATTCTAACCAATTAATCAAGTCGTTCTACAAGCTTCGAAACAAAATTACCCAAGATACCTTGTGCCCACATTTTAAATCACAACCGCATGGACAACTCACGTGCCAATATCTCAATCCTCCTGGCATGATCACATGCTCAAAATCATAATCCGCCCGGCGTGGTCACAAGCTCACAATCACAATCCTCTTAACATGGTCACATACTCATAATCACAATCCGTCCGGCATGGTCACATGCTCAATACCAACATGAAAAAAAATAATACAAGAACACATGAGCATGTTAAGAGGATTGTGATTGTGAACATGAAAACAAATAATACAAGAACACATGGGCATGATCAATAAATGTTAAGTTTCATACTCCTGATCTAGTATAAGTGGCATGCTACGATGTATGTTTGTGCGAGTGTACTACTGCAGCCTAAGTCAACAAGTAATATCAAAGATATCGAGTAGCTCATCGAAGAAACACAACAAGTTACGTAAGGTGTATAACTTACACACGGAAAATCACACCATCACACGAATATCACCAACAAAATGTCCCCAAGCCATCATACATCATCCCTGACATTGCCACCCTTGTCTCTCCGATAGCCACCCGTATCACTCTGCCCTGACAACATCATTAGTCACCCGTATCACCCTTTATAATAGCCACCCTTATCGCTCGACCGATTAATAGCACAATAGCCACCCGTATCATCTCGTGCATTCAACAATAGTGAGATTCCACCCTTATGCCCCGCATAACAACACGGTGAAATGCCACCCTTATACTCCACATAACAACAACCAAACCACACAACAATTCACATGTGCTAACATCATAACAACACGACTTATTAACTCGTACCATAAGTGCCCATAGGCCATAACCTTTTCCAAAGATCCAACAATATCAAAATTTCCACAACAAATAACCCACAGCTCAAACACAATGTGTATAGAATCTCAATAACAACAAATAAATGGGAAAGCAACTCAAGAAGGAACAACACCCCCTTTAAACACAACTTCTATCAAAATAGATTAATGACTTTCGATAACCTTAGTTCCAATTAATTGTTTAAGGATAAACTCGATAGTGAAGTATTTCCATGAAATGGCAAACTTCAGAATCTAGTGCATGAATTAGGCTAACAAGGAAAGATATGGCACAAATTAGTACTAAATCTAAATGCACGAGAATAACCCGACAACAAAAGAATGTCATGTAACAACAATTTTAACTAAGAGTAACCCAAAAATAAAAGAAATCACATAATGATAAAAGTGGTAACAACTTCAAATAAAACATATAAGATCAAACTCGACAAGTAAAGAATGTGACATGTAACGAAAACTTCTAATAAAGCTTATAATAATAGACATGACGAATAAAATATATAACATATGCTAATCAATAAATAAAAAAAGAAGACTAAGAGTCTAAACCGGTCAATATTCATATATAAGCCCGAGTACACACTTATCACCTCGCGTACACGGCTTTCACATGACACAAAAATAGCACAAACGACTCAAATCCGAAGGGGTAGTTGCCCACACAAAGTTAGGCAAGATATTTACCTCAAAAAAGCTAAAGTGATACTCTAAAATGACCCGCTCGTGTGAAACAATCTCCGGACGACTCAAATCTAGCTAAAATAACTTAATATCATAAATAAAAGATATAGGAAACAATTCCAAATAACAAATATTTTGTCACGTCCCAAACTACACCCTAGACGTAACTGTCACCCAACTTACACCACCTACAAGGCGAACCCCTTTGTCTAACGTTTAACCATACACACAAACACTGAGAGAAAAAATGCAGGCCTAATAGTATTATTAATATTTAAAGAGGAAACGATTATCGCCCAATACCTTAGTTAATGGAGCATCTAATAGAGTAACATGTGTTTTATCAACAGGTATGCAAACCCCAAGGAAAAAGGAAATAACTAACACGAACTAGGTAAGTCTGAAACGAAAGCCTCCACGAACAATGCGATGGCTCACCTCAGCAATAGGATCCAATCGAACAAACTCGTCAGCCACTAGCTCTATCTCCCGCAACGGTATTAGCATAGCGATGCAGGTAAGGAGTGAGTTATACGTAAATATAACCCAGTAAGATCTTTGACCTGCCACTTTAACTACCTCTGGAACAAGTGTTAGAAAATACAAACACACCACAACACAAATAATATAGTAAATATGATAATTATACAATAACTCAATATATGTGTATCAACAGAGTTAATACGAATTAACCAACAAGAGTACCCACTAAGAACTTGTCATAATTGCAGTGAAAAAAATTTACCAATACATCTACGAGTCCATAACGGTACCACAATACCTAAAATATGTAACAGAGCATACACAATGCTCACTGAAGCATACACAATGCCCGAAATATATCAAGAAGCATACAAATGCTCGGGTGATGTACAAAGGCATACACAATGACCCAACATCATGGCGCATAGCCGTATCAAACTCAAACTCATGGCTCACAGCCATATCAAACTATCAAAGTCATCATTATGGTGTACAACCATATCAAACTCAATGTCATGGCTCACAGCCGTATCAAACCATAAAACTCAACATCACGGCGCCCAACCATATCAAACTCAACACCATGACTCACAGACGTATCAAATTATCAAACTCAACATCATGGCGCACAGCCGTATCAAACTCAACACCATGGCTCACAGCCGTATGAAACTATCAAACAACTTATAAAATAATTTTTTTTATAAAATAATATATTTGCGGCTAGTCTAAGACAACCAATTCAGCCAAGCGCATGCTTGTCCCAACAGATGGACCAGGAGAGAAAACACACTTTCAAAACGGATTTTAGAAAAGCATGTATCAAATCTTAAAGTCTCACTTACCTCACTAACGGGAAGTTCTCCAACCTTGCAACGCCTAGAACACCAATCAAATGGCCTCCAATGGCCTCAATCTAAACACTTGGATTTCTTTCTCACAAAATACTCCTCATAAGGTTAGGATTGAGATACCCCACAATTGCTCTGTCAGTTCTCCAAAAAATTCTATTTGCCGTGTATTGTTTTTCTCTTTCTTTGTTTAATCAAGACCATAATTTTCCTTACTCTGCATATTAGGTCTTGTCATGTGGGCCACCAGATAAAAATATATATATGGGCCTAGCTCTAACTTTTTACCATATATATTTTTATCCCAATTACCATATTACCCATTCAATATGTGTAATAATGAATTAGGCCCACTAATTATTTACATAAATTTTAAAACTCCTAAGTTAGTATGTGTACATTGAATTTTCCGTTATAACATTCTCCCCCACTTAAACAAGTGTTCGTCCTCGAACGAGTTAGAAAGTGTACCTGACATCTCAAACAACCGGGGGTACTTGCATCGTATGTTTGCTTCAGACTCCCACGTAGCTTCCTTTGTAGGATGGTTGCGCCATAATACTTTCACTGAAGCAACCTTTTTCGATCTCAATTGTCGCACTTGCCTATCAAGAATAACTATCAGAACTTTTTCATATGTTAAGTTCTCATCAAGCTCCACATCCTCTGGTCGGATCTTGTGACTATCATCGCAAACATATCATCTAAGGATAAACGCATGAAAATACAGGGAGAACTGCAGACAACCTCGGAGGCAAGGCAAGTCTATATGCCACCGACCCGATTCGATCTAAAATCTCATATGGACCAATAAACCTCAGACTTAGCTTGCCTCTGCGCCCATATCTCATGACTCCTTTCATAGGGGACACCTTCAAAAAGACTTTTTCTCCTTTCAGGAACTCCAAATCACGAGCTCTCTTATCTGCATTGGATTTTTGTCTACTTTGAGCTGTCCGAAGTCGTTCTCATATCAATGTAACTTTCTCCAAAGCTTGTTAAACCAAATTTAGACCCAATAGTTGTGCTTCACCAGTTTCAAACCATCCAACTGGTGAATGACACTTATGACCATATAAAGCTTCAAACGATGCCATCTGTAGGCTCGATTGATAGCTGTTATTATAAGAAAATTCTTCTAATGGAAACTTATCGTCCTAATGGCCACCAAAATCAATCGCACAAACTCTAAGAATGTCCTCCATGATCTAAATAACCCGTTTGGATTGTCCGTACATCTGTGGATGGAACGTTGTGCTCAACTCAACCTGAGAACCCAATGACTTCTGAAAAGACTTCAAAAACTTAGCAGTAAATTGTGCACCCCGATATGATATTATAGAAATAGGAACACCATGAAGTCGAACTATTCACGGAGGTAAATATCTGCTAACTGTTCTGCAGTGTGACTAACTCGAACCGGTATAAATGTGCAGACTTTGTGAGTCTATCCATGATCACCCATACACAATCATTTTTCTTAAAAGTACGTGGCAACCCAACTACAAAATCCATTATAATACTTTACCATTTACACTCAGGGATAATCAAATTCTGCATCACACCGCCTGGTTCTTGGTGCTCATATTTCATAAGCTGACAATTTTAAGAAACTAGTCACACATTTTAGAATATCTTACTTCATACCTTTCCACCAGTACAATTCACGCAAGTCTTGATACATTTTAGTAGCACTTGGATGGATAATGTAGCAAAAGTTATGAGCCTCTTCGAGAATCTACTACTTTACATCACTTACCATGGGGATACACAATCTACCATGACGACGTAACACACCTTCACTATCGATAGCAAATGATTTTACACCACCATTCTACACTCAATCTCGGAGTTTAGCAAGATGGTGATCTTCAAATTGAAGAGCCTTGACCTGTCCAACCAAGGATGATTGTGCTATCAAACCCGCAAGTAATCTGCCTGGCAATGTATGATCAATACTCACTCCTCGATTGGACAACGCCTGAATATCCATAACCATAGGTCATTCTTCAGTAGTAAATCAGGCCAAGTTACCTATCTATTTTCTACTCAAGGCGTCTGCCACCACATTCGCCTTCCCGGGATGATATAAAATGGTAAGATCATAATCTTTAAGTAATTCTAACCACCGTCTCTGCCTCAGATTCAGATCTCTTTGCTTGAATATATATCGCAGGCCTTTGTGATCATTATAGATTTCACACGCCTCACCATAAAGATGTGACGCCAGATCTTAAGTGCAAATACAATCACAACCAATTCCAAGTCATGAGTTGGATAATTTCATGGTTCTTTAGCTGTCGAGAAGCATAAGCTACTACCTTCCCATTCTGCATCAGCACACAACCCAAACCGATTCGAGACGCATCACAATAAATAGTAAAAACCCCTGCACCTGTAGGTAGTGTCAAAATCTGAGCTGTAGTCAACGCAATATTCAATTTCTGAAAACTTTCTTCTCACTCATTTGATCACTAAAATGAAACACTTTTCTGAGTCAATTGTGTCAATGGAGTGGCTATCTTTGAGAAACCCTCAACAAACCTTCCATAATATCCGGCTAGGCCTAAGAAGCTACATATCTCTATAAGAGTAGTGGGTCGAGGCCAATCTCGAACTGCCTCTATCTTCTTTAGATCAACATGAATCCCATCTCGTGACACCACATGTCCCCAAAAAGGAAACTGTATCCAACCAAAATTCACACTTTGAGAACTTGGCATAAAGCTTTCACTCTCTAAGTGTCTGTAGCACAACTCTCGGGGTTGTTCATGTTCTGCCTCACTTCGAAAGTAGACCAAAATGTCATCAATAAGTGCAATCACAAAATGATCTTGGAATGGCTTGAATACCCTATTCATGAGGTCCATAAATGCTACTGGGCATTAGTAAGCCCGAAGGACATCAAACAAAATTCAAAATTCCTGTACCTGGTCCGAAACGTTATCTTGGATATATCATCGGTCTCAATTCTCAACTGATGGTAACCATATCTAATGTCAATCTTTGAAATGTGAGTTGCACCCTGTAGCTGGTTGAATAGATCATCAATAGGTGGCAACAAATATTTATTCTTGATCGTCGCCTTATTTAGCTGCCTGTAATCAATTCACATTCTCATCATGCCATATTTCTTTTTAACAAATAACAGATGCACTCCAAGGCAACACACTAGACCTGATCAATCCGTTATCAAGTAGCTATTGAAGTTGAACCTTTAATTCTCTCAACTCAGCTGGAGCCATACGGTATGGACGAAAAGAGATAGGTTGAGTTCCTGGCACCAAATCAATATTAAACTCAATTTTTCTTGTCGGAGGCAGCCCAGGTAAATCTTCTGGAAACACATCAGCAAATTCTCGAACCATTGGAACATTATCAATAGTGACATCCTCCAAGCGCATATCATGAACGGTAGCAATAAATCCCAACCACCCATTATTAATCATTCGACGTGCTTTTACATAGGATATTATCTTTCCCTGAGTTAGAGGAGTTATGCCTTTCCACACTAAACATGGTTCTCCAGGAAAATCAAAACATATAAGCTTGGAATGACAATCAACTAAATCATAACATGACGCTAACCAATCCATACCCATAATCACATCAAAGTCGGACATAGGCAACACTAGTAGATCAAATACGGTGTCCCTGTCCTGAATAAATATCACACAGTCTCTATATACTCTATCCACAAATATAGTCTCCCCCACTGGAGTCACCACAATATATGCCACATTAAGAGACTCTACTCCTCGTTCTAAGTATATGGAAATAGATGGAGACACATATGAATACGTAGAATGAGGATCAATAAGAGCGTAAGCCCCAAAAGGACCGATAGTGATAATACTTGTGACTAGTGCATTAGATGCTTCGGCATCCTGTCTGGCCATAGAAAAGAATCTCGGCGGTCCACCCGCTCCTGGAGCAGTTATCCGCGAGCAAGCTGCGGAGCGACTCTAGCTGGCAGAGTTTGAGTCTGTGTATCTGTAAACATTCTCTGCGGCTGTGGAATAGCATGGCTAGTAGCAGAATTTTCTCTAGGACAATACTTAGAAATATGCCCTTTTTGACCACAATTAAAACAAGCCCAATTTGTACCAAAGTAATGACCACTGTGATTTCTACCACAATTCGAACACCTCGGATGTTGACCTGACTGATATGAGCTATGATCCTTCATCTGTATCTGTTGCTGCCCCTGTCTAGCTGGATAAGTACTCCTAGAAGACTGCACCACCGACTCTGAATGAGTAGGTCTGGACTGCCCACGATTACACCACTCTTGCTCCCAGATAGAACTCCACTAAACCCGCCGGCGCTATGATCCATTTTACTTTCTTGCTCGGTCATGTCCCTCTCCTAATATGACTCATAACAGAGAGTAGTGTCAACTACCTCTTCGTATGAACCACCTCGAACATCCCTACCCACTGGACCTAGATAACAATGCTCAGGCCCATCCACGAACCTCCTTACCTTCTCATGCTCACCTACAATTAGAAAAGGTGTGTAGCTAGATAAGTCAACAAACTTAGACTAATACTCCGTAATCATCCTACTTCCCTGGCGCAGTTGTTCGAATTAACGACTCATATTTTCTCGCTTGTTTAGTGTCACGACCCCAAATCCTATTAGGCCGTGATGGCGCCTATCGTGGAACTAGGCTAGCCAACCATCACTTTACTACGCATTTGTTCAATTATAACAGTTCACAATTTAATAACAAGCATGCAACCATAGCATACAGTAATATAGTTAAGTCTTAACGTCCCAATAATAGTCTAACAAACCTCCCAATAACTGGAGTCAATAGTCCTGAGCATCTAAAAATAAATAAATCTAACTATGCTAAAACTATAATATATGTCTCTGAATCAAATACTAAAGCTAAATAGGGAAGGGAAATGGAGAAGCTGTGGACGCTAGACAGCTACCTCGAAATCCCGTGAATGCTGCTATCGAACCTGCGTAAGCTGCTGCTGCGAGCTAGTACCTGGATCTGTGCACAGAGGTACATGGAGTCTTTATGAGTACGCCAACTCAGTAGTAATGAAAATAAATCACAGTTTGAGTAATACAAACACATAACACTGATACACAATTCCACAAAACCAGTAAAACACCAAGTCACCATGCAGTATTCATCAAATAATAAGTTTGAAATCATTTTTCGGAAATCCCTTGAAAACATGTGCAATATCAGTATATCCCAAAAAAAAATCTCAGTAAAACCAGTTCGAAAACGAAGTAAATCATAGTTTGAAAACTCAGTAAAAATCTTCATAAACTGCCCCTCGGGCCATAATCATTTCTTGTAACAATATCTTTCAGCATCAGTCCGTCAGGCAACCTCACAATCACTCTGCCTATTAGGCAACCTCACAATCACTCTGCCCATCAGGCAACCTCACAATCACTCTGCCCATCAGGCAACCTCACAATTACTCATCATAAGCCCCGCAGACACCACTCAATCGGTACCGGCGCTCATTGAGGGTGTGTTACAGATGCCTAAGGGGCTCCTACAGCTCAACCGCTATAATAAGCCACATCATGGCGTAAATCACACACAATATAGGCCCACAACCTCACTCCTATCATATCATCCTCACATTGTAGGCCAGCAGCCTCACTCATATCATAACATCCTCACAATGTAGGCCAGCAACCTCACTCAGTCAGACACTCTCAATTTTCCCTTCAGGCCATAATATACCGGGTTCTCGACCCAAAAACAATGTTTCATTTTCAAGAAGTAGTTAAAAATACTCTGAGTGGCAAAACAATTTCACAGAAAAGACTGAGTGAAAAATCAAAACATATTAGTGAGGAAAATATAGTAAACACAACCCTCAAAGGGTAAACAAGTCGGCAGGCTCCAAACATGGCTTACAGCCCAAATCATATCAAGTATATATAGTACTATTGGAAATAAGCTTTAAAAGCTGTTTCGCAACTCAATAGTCGCCTAAGTAAGGAGTATATCTCCAAAGTTTCAACCTTTGCATTTTAAAACCCGTGAAAGGGTGCATAATTCGGGGTTTCATACCCTTAGGACATGATTTAAAGACATTACTTACTTCAAAACTAGCCCGAAATTATTCCGTGATGCGCTTGCCTCTCGAATCAACCTCCGAAGGCTCCAAATCTACCAAGTTTAGATTTTTATCATCAATTTGTGCTTAAGGAAAAATTTCCAATCGAAAGATATTAAATTTAACTCAAAAATATGAAACCGGTCAAAACCCCTGAGCCTACATCTCGAAACTAAGAAATATTTTACAGAAAAGTGTTCTTCATCTTTTCACGATTCCGTACATATAAACAACACCAAAATCGAAGTCCGTTTGACCCCTCACAACGACCCCTAAAGGTCTCATAATCTCATGCCCCAAAATCCTATTTTTCTACTGTTTTTCATGAATTAAAGGCTGGGATTATGGTCTATAATCGCCCATAAATGAGTTTAAATAATCAATTTACTTACCTCTATGCAACCCACTGATTTCCTCCTTCAAAATTCGCCCAAAAAGCTCTCTGTCTGTACACAAATGGTGAAATAAGGGTTTAAGTCGCAGAGGGTTTAATTATATAACTGGCCAGTTATTTGTTCTCCGCGATCGCAGCCTTGGCCCTGTGATCACATAGTGTTAGGGCTTTTGACTCCCGCGATCGCAGCCTTAGGCACACAATCACACAACACTCCTGACCTCCCAATCCCACGCGCCCCAAATGCCCTACGCGATCGCAAGAGACCTCACGCGACCGCACTGTCTAACATGGTCGTCCTCTGCGATCGCGGGCACACTTATGCGATCGTAAAGAGTAAGTCCTGACCCCTGTCAAAATTCTCTATGCGATCGCGACTCCCTTCATGCGATCGTAGAGAGTAAAAATCTGCTGCACTGACACCAGAAAACCAGCAATTGTTCTAAGTCGAAAAATGCCCGTTAGCCACTCGGAATCAATCTCGAGCCCCTCGGCACCCAACCAAATATACCAACACGTACCACAACATCATTCAAACTTAGTTGCACTCTCGAAACACCAAAACTTACATCAAACACCAAATTCACATCGGATTCAAGCCTAAGAACTTTGATATTTCTAAAATCCACCAATGATGCTGAAACTATCCAAATCAACTCCGTTTGACCTGAAATTTTGCAGACAAGTCCAAAATGACATTACGAACATGTTCCAGCTGTCAAAATTCCATTCCGACCCCGATAGCCTATTTTCCACTGCTGACCGGAATCGCCAAAAATTAACTTTCACCAATTCAAGCACACAATTATTCTGAACACACTCCTAAGTCCCAAATCACCTAACGAAGCTACCCGAGCCATAAAGTTTACATTCCGAGGTCGTTCACCAATAAGTCAACTCTTAGTTAACTTTTTCCCAATTTAAGACTATTTTTAAAGGCTAATTGACTGAATTCTCACTACAACCATTCAATTTCAAGCCTATCAACTCTAATACATCAAATACCGTATAACCAATCTATAACAAGTCAATAGCAACAATTATAATGCAGGTTTTACGTAACGACAGACCGGGTCGTTACATTCTCCCCCTCTTAAACAAACGCTCGTCCTCGAACGAGTCTAGAAACATACCTGGAGTCTCAAACAAGTGAGGATATTTTCTCTGCATCTCCCGCTCAGTCTCCCAAGTAGCCTCCTCTACTGGCTGACCTCTCCACTGCACCTTCACTGATGCTATCTCCTTAGATCTCAGCTTTCTGACCTCATGAGCCAAAGTGGCTACTGGCTCCACCTCATATGACATATCACCCTCAAGCTGAACTGTGCTGAAGTCTAACACATGAGACGGATCACCAACGTATTTTCTGAGAATCGACACATGAAACACTGGATGAACACTCTACAAGCTGGGTGGCAAGGCAAGTCTATAAGCCACCTCTCCGACCTTCTGAACCACCTCAAAAGGACCAATAAATCGCGGACTCAACTTTCCTCTCTTTCCGAACCTCATAACGCCCTTCATGGGTGATACTTTTAACAGTACCTTCTCACCTTCCATAAATGATACATCCCGAACCTTCCGATCCGCATAATTCTTCTATCTACACTGCGCCGTGCGAAGTCTCTCCTGAATTAACTTCACCTTCTCCAACGCATCCTGAATCAAATCTGTGCCCAATAACTTAGCCTCACCAGGCTCGAACCAACCAACCGGAGATCTACACTTCCTACCATATAAAGCCTCATACGGGGCCATCTAAATACTGGACTGATAGCTGTTATTATATGCAAACTCCGCTAAAGGCAGAAACTGATCCCATGAACCACCAACATCAATCACACGAGCCCGTAACATATCCTCCAATATCTGAATAGTTCTTTCCGACTGCCCGTCGGTCTGAGGGTGAAATGCAGTGCTCAACTCTACGTCAGTAACCATACCTTTCTGTACGACTTTCCAAAACTGAGATGTGAACTGAGTACCTCTGTAAAAAATAATAGAAACCGGAACTCCATGCAACCGGACAATCTCCTTAATGTAAATACCAGCTAACCGCTCTGCTGCTGAAAGATAAGCTAGACTTCCCAAACTCTCATCTCTGCGACTCAAGGCATTGGCCACCACATTGGCCTTCCCCGGATGATATAAAATAGTCAAGTCATAATCCTTGAGAAGCTCCAACCATATCCTCTGTCGCAAATTCAAGTCCTTCTGCCTTAGCAGATACTGCAAGCTACGATGATCGGTGAAAATCTCACACTGCACTCCATACAAATAATGTCGCCAAATATTCAAGGCATGGACAATGGAAGCTAACTCAAGATCGTGCACTGGATAGTTCTTCTCGTGCACCTTCAACTGCCTCGACGCGTATGCAATCACCCTACCGTCCTGCATCAACACCACTCCCAAGCCAACTCTAAGCATCACAATAAACCGTATAAGAACCCGAACCAGTAGGCAACACTAATACCGGAGCTGTGGTCAATGTTGAATTGAGCTTATGAAAGCTCTCCTCACATTCATCGGACCATCTGAATAGAACACCCTTTTTTGTCAATTTGGTCAGGGGTGAAGCAATAGAAGAAAATCCTTCCACAAAGCGACGGTAGTAACCCGCCAGACCAAGGAAACTCCGAATCTCTGTAGCTGAAGACGGTCTAGTCCAACTCTGCACCGCTTCAACCTTCTTCGGATCAACTTGAATACCCTCACTAGACACCACGTGCCCCAAGAAAGCTACTCAACCAAGCTAAAACTCACACTTAGAGAATTTTGCATAAAGCTTCTCCTCCCTCAATCTCTGCAACACGATTCTCAAGTGCTGAGCACGTTCTTCCTGGCTACGAGCATAAACCAGGATGTCATCAATGAATACAATAACGAAAGTATCAAGATAGGGCTGAAACACGATGTTCATCAATTGCATGAACGCTGCTGGGGCATTGGTCAGCCCAAATGACATAACCAGAAACTCATAATGACCATATCTGGTCCTGAAAGCCATCTTCGGAATATCAGAATCCCGAATTTTCAACTGATGATACCCTGACCTCTAGTCAATCTTGGAGAATACCTTAGCTCCCTGAAGCTGATAAAATAAGTCATCAATACGAGGCGACGAATAACGATTCTTCACTGTAACCTTATTCAACTGTCTATAGTCAATACACATGTGCGTCGAACCATCCTTCTTTTTCACAAACAACACTGGCGCACCCCAAGGCGATACACTAGGCTGAATGAACCCCTTATCTAAGAGTTCTTGAAGCTGCTCTTTTAATTCTTTCAACTCGGCTGGTGCCATGCGGTAAGGTGGAATAGAGATAGGATGAGTATCTGGCACCAGGTGAATACCAAAATCAATATCCCTGTCAGGTGGCATGCCTGGCAGGTCTGCATGAAATACATCAAGAAAATCACGGACTACGGGAACAAAATCAACAGATGGAGTCTCACTACTAACATCCCTCACAAACGCAAGATAAGATTCACACCCTTTCTCAACCATACACCGAGCCTTTAAATAAGAAATCACTCTGGTTGGCACATGCTCTATAGACCCCCTCCACTCAACTCTCGGAACTCCGGGCATAGCTAAGGTAACGGTCTTAGCGTGACAATCAAGAATAGCATGACATGGGGATAACCAATCCATGCCCAGAATTACATCAAAATCGACCATACTCAGTAACATCAAGTCCACTCGGGTCTCCAGACCCCCAATAGATATAAGACACGACCGGTACACGCGGTCCACAACAATAATATCACCCCACCGGAGTCGAAACATGAACAGAAGTAACTAGAGACTCACGGGGCATATTCAGAAAATGAGCAAAATAGGATGAGACATAAGAGTACGTGGAACCAGGGTCAAATAAAGCCAAAGCATCACTATGACAAACTGAAATAGTACATGTAATCACTGCATCTGACGCCATAACATCAGTCATAGCCGGAAGTGCATAAATACATGGCTAGCCTCCACCTGCTCTCCCTCTCCCTCTAAGACGGCCTCTAGCTGCCTGACCACCACCCCTAGCGACCTGGCTAGGTGATGAAATAACTGGGGCTGAAGCCGAGGGATGAACCCTCTGCTGAGATGAACTAATAGGACGACGGGGACACTGCCTCCACTCATGTCCGAACTCTCCACACTCATAACAATTACCTGGAGCTGGAGATGAAAACTGACGAAAACCCCTGCCACCGTGATAACCACCAGACGAACCATGCATAGAAGAACCCTTATAGGATGACGCTCGGGCGGAGCTCTGAGATGGAAGGTCACTAAAAGATGAACGTCCCTGATGAGCATTGCAAGGACTCTGCCCCGACGATACACCACTGTACGCTGGGCGAACTGATTATGGAGGTCTAAATGAACGACCTCTGTTGGGCTGAAATTGCCCTCTAGAAGGGGCACCACTGAAATTTCCTGATCCCCGAGGCCTCTTGACCTCTCTTTCCTCACGATCCTGCCTACGAACTGACTCAATATCCCGAGCAATATCAACAACCTGCTCAAATGTAACTCCAGACACCCTCTCTCTGGTCATCAAAATCCGAAGCTGATACGAGAGACCATCTACAAACCTCCTAATCCTCTCCCTGTCAGTAGGGACAATCTCAGACGCATGTCTGGCTAACTCGGAAAACCTTATCTCGTACTGGTGACTGATAATTCTCCCTGGCGCAGCTGCTCAAACTGCCTACGCTGCTCCTCTCTGTGGGACTGAGGAACATATTTTTCCAAAATGATCGTGGAGAATTGCTGCCAGGTGAGAGGTGCTGAACCAACCGGCCTACGCCTCTCGAATGACTCCCACCAAGTAAAAGCAACACCCAAAAACTGAAATGTAACAAATGAGACCCCACTGGTCTCTAGAACACCCGCGGTACGTAGTATTCTCTGGCATTTATCCAGAAAACCATGGGCATCCTCACCCTCTGTACCGCTGAAGGTCGGAGGCTTAAGTCTGCTAAACCTCTCCAACCTACGCTGCCCATCCTCAGGCATAGCAGCGACCACAAAATCCTGAGCTGGAGCAACCGGCTGAACTGGGGCTGCTCCTGGGTGCCTGAATACCCCGTACAACCTGCTCAGGTGTCTGTGCAGCTGGAGTTTGATTGCCTCCCCTGGCCTGATCTACAGTGGTAGTAGTGGACATAACAACTGCCTGAGCCAAACTGGAACACACCATCAATATTTGAGCAGGGTCTCTTGAAGACTCGGAATAACAATAGGCACTGCCGCTGCCTGAGCCTGTCCCGCTGGAGCACCATCAACGGGAAACTGATCCTAAACAATATGGGGATACTGTGGTACCACCCCGACTGCTTCCTGAGCTTGTCCCCTACCTCTACAACGGCCTCGACCCCTTGTGGGTCTGGCTGGTGTCTGGTCACCCTGATCGGTATTGCGTGTCCTCACCATATGTGAGAGAATGAAACAACATAAGTTTAGATTTCAAGAATCAATAGATTGTCACGAAAGAGTTCAATAAAATAGAGATGTTTCCTAAAAGTTCTGCAGCCTCTCGGAGATAAGTACAAACGTCTCCGTACCGATCCGCAAGACTCTACTAAACCTGCTCATGACCGTTGAGTCCTATGTTACCTAGTGCTCTGATACCAACTTGTCACGACCTCAAATCCTAACAGGACGTGATGGCGCCTATCGTGGAACTAGGCTAGCCAACCATCACTTTACTATGCATTTGTTCAATTATAACAGTTCACAATTTAATAACAAGAATGCAACCATAGCATCAAGTAATATAGTTAAGTCTTAAAGTCCCAATAATAGTCTAACAAACCTCCCAAGAACTGGAGTCAATAGTCATGAGCATCTAAGAATAAATAAATATAACTCTGCTAAAACTATAATATATGTCTCTGAATCAAATACTAAAGCTAAATAGGGAAGGTAAATGGAGAAGCTGTGGACGCTGGACAGCTACCTCGAAATCCCGTGAATGCTGCTATCGAACCCGCGTCAGCTACTGCTGCGAGCTAGTACCTGGATCTATGCACAGAGGCATAGGGAGTCTTTATGAGTACGCCAACTCAGTAGTAATGAAAATAAATCACAGTCTGAGTAATATAAACACACAGAACAGATACACCATTCCACAAAACCAGTAAAACACCAAGTCACCATGCAGTATTCATCAAATAATAAGTTCGAAATCAGTTTTAAGAAATCCCTTGAAAACAAGTGCAATATCAGTATATCTCAATAACATTATCAGTAATACCAGTTTGAAAGCGAAGTAAATCATAGTTTGAAAACTCAGTAAAATAAATCTTCATAAAACTGCCCCTCGGGCTATAATCATTTCTCATCACAATATCTTTCAGTATTAGCCCATCAGGCAACCTCACAATCACTCTGCCCATCAGGCAACCTCACAATCACTCTTCCCATCAGGCAACCTCACAATCACTTATCATAAGCCCCGCGGGCATCACTCAATTGGTACCGACGCTCACTAGGGGTGTGTTACAGACTCTGGAGGGGCTCCTACAGCCCAAGCGCTATAATAAGCCACAACATGGCGTAAATCACACACAATATAGGCCCGCAAACTCACTCATATAATATCATCCTCTCAATGTAGGCCAGCATCCTCACTCATATCATAACATCCTCACAATGTAGGCCAGCAACCTCACTCAGTCAGACACTCTCAATTTGCCCTTTAGGCCATAATATACCGGGTTCTCGACCCAAAGACAATGTTTCATTTTCAAGAAGTAGTTAAAAATACTCTGAGTGTCAAAACAATTTCACAGAAAAGACTGAGTGAAAAATCATAACATATCAGTGAGATAAATATAGTAAACACAACCCTCAAAGGGTAAACAAGTCGGCACTAGGCTCCAAACATGGCTTACAACCCAAATCATATCAAGTATATATAGTACTATTGGAAATTAGCTTTAAAATCCGTTTCGCAACTCAATAGTCGCTTAAGTAAGGAATATATCTCCAAAGTTTCAACCTTTGCATTTCAAAACCCGTGAAAGGGTGCATAGTCCGGGGTTTCATACCCTCAGGACATGATTTAAAGACATTACTTACTTCAAAACTAGCCCGAAATTATTCTGCGATGCGCTTGCCTCTCGAATCAACCTCCGAAGGCTCCAAATCTACCAAGTTTAGATTTTTATCATCAATATATGCATAAGGAACAATTTCCAATCGAAAGATATCAAATTTAACTCAAAAATCCGAAATCGGTCAAAACCCGACCCCAAAGCCCGCGTCCCGAAACTCAGAAATTTTTACAGAAAAGTGTTTTTCATCTTTTCACGATTATGTACATATAAAGAACACCAAAATCGGAGTCCGTTTGACCACTCAAATCGACCCCTAAATGTCTCATAATCTCATGCCCCAAAATCTTATTTTTCTCCTTTTTTTCATGAATTAAAGGCTGGGATTATGGTCTATAATCGCCCATAAACGAGTTTTAATAATCAATTTACTTACCTCTATGCAACCCACTGATTTCCTCCTTCAAAATTCGCCCAAAAAGCTCTCTGTCCGTACACAAATGGTGAAATAAGGGTTTAAGTCGCGGAGTGTTTAATTCTATAACTACCCAGTTATTTGTTCTCCGCGATCGCAACCTTGGCCCTGCGATCGCACAATGTTAGGGCTTTTGACTTCCGCGATCGCAAACTTAGGCACGCGATCACACAACACTCCAGATCTCCCGACCTCACGCGCCCTAAATGCCCTACGCGATCGCAAGAGACCTCACACGACCGCACTGCCTAACCTGCTCGTCCTTTGCGATCACAGGCATACTTATGCGATCGCAGAGAGTAAGTCCTGACCCCTCTCAAAATTCCCTATGCGATCGCGACTCCCTTTATGCGATCCCAGAGAGTAAAAATCTGCTGCACTGACACCAAAAAACCAACAATTGTTCTAAAGTCCAAAAATTCCCGTTACCCACTCGGAATCAATCCTGAGACCCTCGGGACCTCAACCAAATATACCAACACGTCCCATAACATCATTCAAACTTAATTGCACTCTCAAAACACCAAATTCACATCGGATTCAAGCCTAAGAACTTTGATATTTCTAAGATCCACCAATGATGCCGAAACTATCCAAATCAATTCCGTTTGACCTGAAATTTTGCAGACAAGTCCAATATGACATTACGAACATGTTCCAACTGTCGGAATTCCATTCCAACCCCGATAGCCTATTTTCCACTGCCTACCGGAATCGCCAAAAACTAACTTTCACCAATTCAAGTCTAGTTCTACACCGGACATCACTAAATTATTCTGAACACACTCCTAAGTCCAAAATCACCTAACGAAGCTATCCAAGCCATAAAATTCACATTCCAAGGTCGTTCACCAATAAGTCAACTCTTAGTTGACTCCTTCCCATTTTAAGGCTATTTTTAAAGGCTAATTGACTGAACTCTCACTACAACCATTCGATTTCAAGCCTATCAACTCTAATACATCAAATATAGTGTAACCAATCTATAACAAGTCAATAATAATAATTATAATGCAGGTTTTACGTAACGACAGACCGTGTCATTACAGTTAGTGGAACAAACCTATCCATAAACATAGCCGAAAACTCTGACCAAGTAATAGGTAGAAACCCTGCTCTCCTACCTCTTTGAACTAAATTCCACCATGACTCTGTAGATCCTGAAAATAGAAAAGTGGCAAATTCCACCCCTCGAGTCTCCTTCAGCCCCAAAGTAGATAGTATCTTTTCACAATGCTGAATGAACTTCTGGGGCTCAATAGAAGCTTTTGTAGCATCGAACTCTGGTGTCTTAAGATCCATGAAATTCTTAAGATCCTTAGACTACCCTGTATTTTCCACTGGCTGATAGACCTGTTGAGGGGCCATCTGAGGAGCTGCAACATTCAGCTGAACCTGTGCTTGCGCCTGTGAAGTAATCTGGGGATATGGAAGTCCACATTGAGTAGGCACTAATTCCTCTAACACATTCAATAATCTCACCACTGCATCTGCAGGTAAGGTAACACTAGGAACATCAACTGGGACTGGTGGTGGAGCATCATGAACCACTTGTTCTTGCACTCGATCTAGCATAGTGGCTTGGGTTTGACCCGTGTTCACAACTTCAGGCTGAAGAGAGGCCTGTATACTAGTATGAGCTCTAGTTTGATGAGCTCCAACTTGACCACCACCTTGAGAAGTACCCCGTCCAGCACCACGTCTAGCAGACGAGGGTGTGTGTGTCCTATCCATTTGCGAAAGAAACAACCCAAAGTCAAAGTCAAGTTATGTCAACGCACGATCAAGTAATGAAAGAAGGGAAAACATCCTAAATGCTTAGTAGCCTCAAGATCATAAGTATGGATGCCTAGATGCGACATGACTGGCACCCAACTAACACCACCTGCCAGGCAAACCGCTTTATCTAACGTTTAACCATTTACACGAACACTGAGAGAAAAAATATAGGCCTAATAGTATTATTAATAATTAAAGAGGAAATGATTATCGCCAAATACCTTAGTCAAATTGATAGAAAAACCAACAGTCACTCAAATAATAAAACTCTAGCCAGAATCCTACACTAAGACCATGGAGCATCTAACAGAGTAACATGTGTTTTATTGACGGGTATGCAAATCCCAAGGAAAAAGGAAATAACTAACACAAACTAGGTGAGTATGAAATGAAATCCTCCACGAACAATGGGGTGTCTCACCTCAGCAAAAGGATCCACTCGAACAAACTCGTCAGCCACTAGCTCTATCTCCCGCAACAGTATCTGCATAGAAATGCAGGTAACGAGTGAGTTATACGTAAATATAACCCAGTAAGATCTTTGACCCGCCACTTTAACTACCTCTGGAACAAGTGTTAGAAAATACAAACATACCACAACACGATTGATATAGTAAATATGATAATTATACAATAACTCAATATATGTGTATCAATAGAGTTAATACAAATTAACCAACAAGAGTACCTACTACGGACTTGTCATAATTGCAGTGAAAGAAATTTACCAACACATCTACGAGTCCACAACGGCACCACAATACCTCAAATGTGTAACAGAGCATACACATGCTCACTGAAGCATACACAAAGCCCCAAATATATCAAGAAGCATACACAATGACCCAATTTCATGGCGCTAGCCGTATCTGTCACGACCCAAATTCCCAACCTTAGGGATCGTGATGGCGCCTAACACCACACTTGCTAGGCAAGCCAATGTTAGAGTTCGATTAGCTATTTACCTTTGATTATCCATTTAAACATAATAAACAATTATAAAATAAACTTAAGCTACTGAATTTCGATGAATAATTCCAAACATAAAATAATAAACACTTAAATAAACCGAGCCACAAAATAATTATATAAGTAACTCTAGAACTACCCAGGGTTTGGTGTCACAATTCACGAAGGACTAAAGAATACTACAAATAATGGGCTGAAATAAATACTGTAACTGTTCTGAATATAATAAAACAATTTTATAAAAATAGGAGAAGACTCTCGGGATCTGCGAATGCGGACAGATATACCTCGTGTCTCCGAATAAATGAATAGCCGCTATAAATATCTCTATTGTTGGTCGATACCTGGATCTGCACAAAAGAGTGCAGAGTGTAGTATCAGTACAACCAACCCCATGTATTGAGTAAGTGTCGAGACTAACCTCGACGAAGTAGTGACGATGCTACGGCAGGGCATTAACAACATATAACCTGTGACAATAATACATACAATAAAGCAATAAAATAATTCTACATGAACATGAAAATATAACTGAGACCATAAATATAAAGCAAGAAGAAAATCTAAACAAATAATTAAGTACTGCAACAACAATGAAATAACTCAGCCGCCTTTTCCAGGCCTCAGCCATAACCAATTCTCAAATAAGTTTCCAAATTTCCAAACTTTAACTTTAATAAAAGTAGTGCCAAAATATACAAATAATAATATAAAATAGTAAGTTTTCAAATCTTTGTTTTTCTTTGAAAATCTGTAAAAAAAATATATAAATGTCCTCTCTTATCGCTCCTTGTTGCGGCGTGCAACCCGCTCCCACCTGTCCACCCTTATTGCTCCTCCCTAAATATATCACCCTTATTACTCCTGTTGCGGCATGCAACCCGATCCCACATGTCCACTCTTATTACTCCTTGTTGTGGCGTGCAACCCGCTCCCACCAGACATATCATATCAATTTATTCATAAATTTCACAATTCAGGCCAAGCGTTTCACAATATTTTTATTTCCACAATTTCAAACAGAAAACAATATAGCTCGTAAGCTTCAACCAATATCATTCACAATAAAACTAACCAGAATATGTATAAACACCGTAACGCTGTCAACCCAACTCAGTCTTTATGTACCATGTCAAAATCAAGAGAACAACCAACACTTTTAATACACTTTCCACAACAATTGGCAACAATCAATTGAAACCAAACACCAACGTAAACCTCAACAATCATAAAACAGTTAAACTGCAATTCTCATAACTTACTCAATATTATCAAAAATGAAACCAACAGGAACATATATATATATATATATCTCGTAAAAATAATGCCAAACAACTCAACCGTTTTGTACCACAAGGGAACCAAATAAACAACCAATACTCTTTCCAAAATAACCATAGTATTATTAAACAACAAAATAACAAATCCAACTAATCATAAAAATAATAATGAACAAAGAACAATTAAGGCAAACATAAATTAAGTTGGTAACGGGAAAGGGATCATGTTTATCAGGCAAATTGGGTGGTGCATATATACTCGTCACCTCACCTATACACCACGCCCATGCATTTAACATAGCAAACAAGTGGGTATTCCTATTCCCTCAAGTCAAAGTTAGACCAAACACTTACCTCAATTTCGCAGGCCACTCGTTGCTCAATTACAGCTTTTCCTTTAGAATCTTGCTCTAACTTGCTCGAATCTAATAATAATTAACTCAATATCATTAATTAAGGCTAAAGGAACTAACTTTATTGAAAATTACAATTTTTCCTAAGTTTTGTCAATAAAGTGAAAACTCGACCCCGACCCGCTTGGTCTAAACTCGGGGTTCGGACCATATTATGTTTACCCATTCTCCCACGAACCCAAATATACAATTAGTTTCAAAATTCGACCTCAATTCATGGTAAAGATTTGATTTTCATAAAATTCTCTAATTCTACCCAAACCCTCAATTTCTACCATGAAAATGCTTAGTTTTTTATTTAAAAAGTGATGAAAAACAATTAGTAATTGAAAGAGTAAAGTTTAGAATTGATTACCTATGTCTTGGGGATGATATTTGGTGAAGAAATTCGTTCCTAGGGTTGTGGGGTTCGAAAATTTGAAGAAGAAGAAGTCTGCCCATTTTATATATATTTTTCTGCCAGCTACTCTGCCTCGTTTCTCGTGTCAAACGATCCCTAAACTCAATTTTTATGTCTCCAATGGATTCCTTGTGAAATTCTAGTCAAGTTAGGCTTTTGCATCACTCAATTGAAACTTATAATAAAGGAGATATGTAGGTTTTAATATTTGCAAATAATGCAGATTTTTAATACGTCGTCAGTGGCAATTTCGTAATTAACTTGTAAAATCTGGCAACCTTAGTAAAATGACCATAAAATTCTCATATGGTGTCCAAATTCAATGATTCTTTTTGCTAAGGGTCCGTAATTATGATACGAATCTAATACTTCATTCAAAACAGAAATTAGAGCTGATTTGTTCAATATGATATCATTTATGCTTGAAGAAACGACGTCGAAGTATAAGAAAGAACGAGCGCAACACAACCCAAACCTATTTGAAACTCACTCGAGACCTCGGGTGTCACGACCCCAAATCCTAATAGGTCGTGATGGCGCCTATCGTGGAACTAGGCTAGCCAA
>ML246029.1:0-11682 GCA_005239495.1 Nicotiana undulata | reverse complement strand
ATACGCCGAACCGGCCTAAACTGCTCGGAACGACTTCAAACTTTGCAGACAAGTTATAATTAGTACCACAGAACTATTCCCGGTCTCAGAATATCATTCGGACCTCGGGAACATAACACTACTTTCCAAGCCACATTTCTAGTTCTTTAAAACCTAAAAGTCTCATTTTTTATCCGAAACCACTCATTTCAAGTCCGTTTTACACCAAATTTCACAGATAAGTCACATAACATATAATAAACCTGTTCCGGGCTCCGGAACCATAATACGGGCCCGGCAACACGGTTTTCACGTAATTATTCATTTTCAAAATCCTTTATTATTTTCAGAAAACAATTTTCTTTAAAAATTCATTTCTCGGGCTTGGGACCTCGGAATTCAATTCCGAGCATATGCCCGAGTCCCATATTTTCCTACGGACCCTCCGGGACCGTCGAATCACGGGTCCGGATCCGTTTACCAGAAATATTGACCAAAGTCAACTATATTCGTTCATTAATTATCAAAACTCATTTTCATCAATTCTTTTCACATAATAGCTTCCCGGCTACACGCCCGGGATGCGCACGCATAACGAGGTGAGACTAACGGAAGCTCTTGGAGCCTCGAAACACAGATACAGCTTAAATTATGTAAGATGACCTTTTGGGTCATCACAAATATCTCATGTCTACGTTTTTTAACTGCTTATTTGAATTATGTGCAGCGTGCCTAGTTCATTTCCTACTTTTCCTTGATCTTTTTCAATCTTAACTGTAGAATTCTTGTTGTTAATTATTGTATTTATCAGTTTGAGCTGTGTGTTTACTTTTGAGACTATGAGGCGGTACCTCGAGAGCTCTCCCTGCACATTTACTTTTGAGACTACGAGTGTCACGACCCAAGTTGTCAACCTTAGGGATCGTGATGGCGCCTAACACCACACTTGCTAGGCAAGCCAATGTTAGAATTCGATTAACTACTTTGCATTATTTATCCATTTAGACATAATAAAATAATCTAAGGAAAACTAAATGTAATGGCTTTTAATGAGTGATTCCAAATATAATAAAGAAAAAATAAACAATTAATTAATTAAACTGAGTCACGAAACTAATCATATAAATAAAATCTAGAACTACCCAGTGTCTGGTGTCACAATTCACGAACTACTAAAGAATACTACAAATACTGGGCTGAAAGAAATAGTATAAATGTTCTGAATATACTAAAATAGTTTTATAAAAATGGGAGAAGACTCTTGGGATCTGCGAACACTGGCAGATATACCTCGTGTCTTCGAATGAATAGATGGCCGCTCTAAAAAAATCTCTACTGCTGACTAGTACCTGGATCTGCAGAAAAGAGCATAGAGTGTAGTATCAGTACAACCGACCCCATGTACCGATTAAGTGTCGAGCCTAACCTCGATGAAGTAGTGACGAGGCTACGGTCGGGCATTAACAACATATAACTTGTGACAATAATATATACAATAACAAAATAAAATAATTCTACACGAACAAGAAAAACTTAATTGAGACAATAAATATAAATCAAGAAGGAATTCTAAACAAATAATTAAATACTGCAACAGAGATAAAATAACTCAGCCGCCTTTTTCAAGCCTCAGCTATAAGAAACTCTCAAATAATTTCCAAGTTTCCAAACTTTAGCTTTAAATAAAATAGTGCCAAAAATATGAAAAATAATAAAAATAAAATAGTACGTTTTCAAATCTTTGTTTTTCTTTGAAATCAGTAAAAATATAAATGTCCTCCCTTATCGCTCCTTGTTGCGGCGTGCAACCCGCTCCCACATGTCCACCCTTATTGCTCCTCCCTAAATATATCACCCTTATTGCTCATGTTGCGGCGCGCAACCCGCTCCCACCAGACATATCATATCAATTTATTTATAAAGAATTTCACAATTCAGGCCAAGCCTTTCATAATACTGTTATTTCCACAATTTCAAACAAAAAACCATATAGCTCGTAAGCTTTAACCAATATCATTTCACAATAAAACCAACTAGAATATATGTAAACACTGTAACGCTGTCAATCCATCTCAGTCTTTATATACCATGATAGAATTCAAAAGAACAACCAACACTTTTAACACACTTACAACAACAATTGGAAATAACTCAATGAAACTCAATAACCACGTGAACCTCAACAATTACGAAACAATTAAACTGCATTTCTCACAACTTCTTCAATATTATCAAAACGAAACCAACAGGAACGTAAATATATATATATATATATATATTTACGTTCCTGTTGGTTTCGTTTTGATAATATTGAAGAAGTTGTGAGAAATGCAGTTTAATTGTTTCGTAATNATATATATATATATATATAATTCGTAAAAATAATACCAAACCTCTCAACCGTTATATACCACAAGAAAACCAGCTAAAACAACCAATACTCTTTCCAAAATAACCACAACAATATCTGACAACAAAATAATAAGGCCAAATAGTCATAGAAACAATAATGAACATATAACAATTAAGACAAACATCAATTAAGTTGGGAACGAGAAAGGGGATCATGTTTAACAGAAAATTTGGGTGGTGCATAGATGCTCGTCACCTCACCTATACACCACGCCCATGCATTTCACATAGCAAACAAGTGGGGATTCCTATTCCCTCAAATCAAAGTTAGACCAAACACTTACCTCAATTTCGCAGGCCATTCACTGCTCAATTATGGCTTTTCCTTTAGAATCTTGCTCTTACTTGCTCGAATCTAATCATAATTAACTCAATATCATTAATTAAGTCTAAAGAAACTAACTTTATTGAAAATTATATTTTTTCCTAAGTTTTCTCAATAAAGTGAAAACCCGACCCCGGGCCCGCTTGGTCTAAACTCGGGGTTCGGACCAAATTACGTTTACCCATTCACCCACGAACCCAAATATACAATTAATTTCAAAATCCGACCTCAATTCGAGGTAAAGATTTGATTTTTTTACAAAATTCCCTAATTCTACCCAAACCCTCAATGTTTACCATGAAAATTCTTAGTTTTTGATTTAAAAGTGATGAAAAATATTGGATAATTGAAAGAGTAGAGTTTAGAATTGATTACCAACACTTTGGGGATGAACTTTGGTGAAGAAAATCATCTCTAGGTCTTTGTAGTTCGAAAAATAAGTGAAAAAAGATGTAACTGTCTACCGTGTACGTATGTAGTTGCTATGGCATCTGAGATTGGAGACTCAAATTGGATAACCAGCAGCAATGGTGCTTTCTTAACTGAAAACAGGCAATAGTGCCAATCTTTTAATCTTGGCAAATTGCTAATCTCAGAAACTTTGAATTTACATAAGATCAGCATTAGCATGTGTAAAAAAAATTCTAAGTTCAATGAATAATTTAGTGACCTAGGTGCTATTAAGATTATTGTAAAAGAACTGTTTGATATAAATATCATTAGCCAACAGTGATAGAGTTATGGGTGGGATCAACAACTGTGAACGTAACCTTCCAGGCTTCTCTATGTTTATATTATTTTCTTTCTCTTTTCCCTTTTTTTGGGTTATAATTTTCTTTTCTTAGGTGTAAAACAACTCGTGGCCTATCCGAAACTCACCCGAGCCCTCAGGGCTCTAAACAAAATATGTACGCAAGTCTGAAAATATCCTACGGACTTGCTCGTGCGATCAAATCTTGAAAATAATATGTAAAACTATGAATTAAACCTCAAAACCTATCATTTTTCTCAAGAACACTTAAAGTTCATCATTTCTCAACCGGACGTCCAAATCACGTCAAATAAACTCCATTTTTCACCCAATTTCACAGTTAGCATTTAAATACTATAACAAATCTGTACCGGGCTCTGGAACCAAAATACTGGCCCGATACCAATGGTTTTAAATATTAATTCTTTTCTTTATTTCATTAATATTTCAGCAAAATAATTTCTTTCAAAAATTGATTTCTAAGGCTTGGGACCTCGGAATTCATTTCCGGGCATACGCCCAAGTTCCCTATTTTACTGCGGACTCTCGGGATCGTCGTAACATAGATCCAGATTCGTTTGCTCAAAATGTTGACCAAAGTCAACTAAACCTAAATTTTAACTCTAAAAATTATTTCTTATATTTTCACATAAAAGCTTTCCGGTTTCATTCCCGGACTGCGCAAGCAAAACGAAGTATTTAAAATTAACCTTTTTATGGATAATAAGCCTAGAATGGAGTCTTAACTCATAAAATGACCCTTTGGATCATCACAACGAGGCGGTACCTCGAGAGATTTCCCTGCACATTTACTTTTGAGACTACAAGGCAGTACCTCGAGAGTTCTCCCTGTACATTTACTTTTGAGACCACGAGGCGGCACCTCGGGAGATCTCTTTGCATATATATACTTTGGGACTACGAGATGATATCTCGGGAGATCCCCTGTTGCTTAGCCATGTGTGCTCTACTGCTATTTTGTTGTATTTTCCTGTGTAATTCCAATATCTTATTATATTGCTACATTATCTTGCTTCATTTATTATATATCAGTGGGCCCTAACCTGAACTCGTCACTACTCGATCGAGGTTAGGCTTGGCACTTATTGGGTACCGTTGTAGTGTACTCATTCTACCCTTCTGCACATATTTTGTGTGCAGATCCAGGTGCTCCTTATCAGCCACGTCATGAGTAAGCAATGATAGCTTGGGGACTTCAAGCTATATCTGTGTAACGACCCGGTCGGTCGTTTTGAGAGTTAGCACCTTGATCCCCTAATACCTATTTTCCCCATGTTTGTTTCTGCTTATGGGACTTGTCAGAGTGATTAGTTGTGGATTCCGGAGAGTTTTGGGACACATAGTCCCTAAATATGAGTTTAAGCTTTAGAAATCGGACCGTAGTTAGAACTGTGTGAAGACGGATCCAGAATGGAATTATGTCGACTCCGTTATCTTCGTTGGGTGATTTTGGGGTTAGATGCGCATCCGGAATGGGTTTTCGAGGCCTGTAGTAGATTTAGGCTTGAATTGGCTAAAGTTAGAATTTTAGTAATTTCAATTGATATGTGAAATTTTGGTATCGGGCTCGGAATGGAATTTAGAAAGTGGATGTAGGTCCATAGTGTCATTTATGACCTGTGTGTTAAATTTGAGGTCATTCGGGCTAGTTTTGACGTGTTTCGGCATCGGTTGTAGATTTTGGAAAATTCCTAAGTTCTTAGGCTTGAATTCATGCATAATTCTTTATTTTGGTGTTATGTGACGTGGTTTGAAGGCTCGACTAAGTTCTAATGAGGTATTAGGACTGGTTGGTAGGTTTTGTTGAGGTCCCGGGGGCCTCGGGTGTGTTTCGGATGCTCAACGGGCTAATTTTTGGACTTAAGGAGGATCAGATTTTTGCTGGTGCTGGTGTTCTTCTACGCGTTCGCATGAGGGTTGTCGCGAACGCATAGGCTAATCTAGGATAAGGGGAAAATGCTTTATGGGTTCACGTAAGGAGGGGTGCGAACGCGTTGGTATGGGCCAGAGTTAATCGCGAACGCGTGGGCCAGGCCGCGTTCGCGTAGAAGGAATGAGGATACATGGGTTCGATGCTTTACCCTTCGCGGTCGCGTGAGTCGAGTCGCATTCACGTAGGGTTGGGGAGTTAAGGGACCGTGTTCGCATGCGTAGTCCCGCGTTCGCGCAGGGCAAATCTGGGCGCGTGATATTTACTCTTCGTGTTCGCGACAGGGCTTCCGCGAACGCGATGAAGGGCACATCTGGGCAGAATTTTAAACCCAAAATCGAGGGTTTAAGATAAAATTCATATTTTGAACTTGGGAGCTTGGGGATTGGCGATTTTTGAAGAGATTTTCACCTGGGGGATTTGGGGTAGTAATTTCTCCTCTGTTTTGACTAATTTCCACGAATCTATGCTTAAATTCATCCTTTAATTTCGAATTTGGGGTGAAAAATAGGGAAAATTTGGGTAAAGTTCTTAGACCAAATTTTTGATTTTTGATCGAGATTTTGGTATCCGATTCGAGTAATTTTGGTGGGGTTAGACTCGTGAGTGAACGGGTGTCCAAAATTTGTAACTTTTACCCGATTCCAAGACGTGGGCCCGGGGGACCTTTTCGGTGATTTTCCTAAATTCGCGTATTAGCTTCGAATTTATTAGGTAGATTAATTTCTTAAAGGTATATTTATATTATGCAATTGAATTGAATATATTTGGGCCATTTGGAGTCGGGTACTCGTGGCAAGAACGTGATCTCGAGTTGAGTTGAGCAGTCGAGGTAAGTGGCTTGCCTAACTCTGTGTTGGGGACCTTCCTTTAGGTTGCTTTTTATATAAATTGTTGTGTGGGCTCCGTGTACGTGAGGTGACAAGTGCGTACACGGGCCATTCTTGCAAAGATCTCATTTTTCCTTTGAAAAATTATAAACTTGTTTTTCTTCTAGTACGTTGTTTCAATGTGTTTAACTGATTATCTTAGATTAGGGAACCATGCTTAAGTGTTTTCATATTAAAGTTTCCTAATTGACACTTTGTGCGCCATGTTTAGTTAGTTTTCCCTGCTTTCCTACATTTATGTAGATGTACTGTTAAAAATTGATGTTTACTTGCCATTTACTTCGCATTTCATATTTAAATTGGGGACTACAGACGTATTCTGGGAGATCCCCCAGCACTGCATATTTGAATTGGGTACTATGGACGTATTTTGGGAGATCCCCCCCACCCCTGTATTGCATATCTAAATTGGGGACAACGGATGTATTCTGGGAGATCACCCCTCTTGTACTGCATATTTATATTTGGAACTGCGGGACGGTATCCCGGGAGATTCCACATTGTGATACGTTGTGTTGAGCCAAGGGCTCCACTTACTGTTTTACTTCAGATTTCTCTTTTAAACTGCTTACTATAGTATTTATTTTTCTTTCGTACTATTTAAATTGATTTACTTATAAATCCAATAAAGCCTTAACCTGACCTCGTCACTACTTGACTGGGGTTAGGCTTGGCACTTACTGGGTACCAAATATGGTGTACTCATGCCCTTTCCTGTACATATTTTTCGTGTGCAGATCCAGGTACGAGTGATCCTTCACGTGGCTAGTGGTCGTTGCAGCTTCATTGAGGAGACCGTAAGGTATTTCTGCCGCGTCAATCCTCCGAGTCACCTTCCATTCCATCTTATAGAGATACTTACTATGTATTTTATTCTTTCCGCGTTTGTACAGAGCTATAATAGTATAGAAGCTTGTGACTGTGTTGTGACAATTCGGGTCTTGGGGTATATATTGTACATACCGAGCGACGATGTTATGCTTAATTAAGCTTTTCTTTTCTAGTCTTTACTTTTATCGTATTTAATTAAATTTTATCCGCAAGATTTAGGCTTACCTAGTCGTAGAGACTAGGTGCCGTCACGAGGCCTTCCGGAGGGTAAATCGGGTCGTGACAATCTGCCGCGTCCGCAGACCTCTGAGTCCCCCTCTATTCTCCCCTATGTCAATTACTTTTTGTACTTCCTTTAATAGACTCTGGTGTATTGAGATACTATTTTCCTTCTATATCTTATGACTTATGATGTTCCGAGTTTTGGGAATGTTGTGTAGTAGTAGAGCGTTGGTTATTGTACATGTCGAGTGGCATTGTTAACAATTATTTGGTTATCAGTTGTAGTTAGTTGTTAACTTTTACTTCCATTTTTGTTAATTTCGAAATTTGATAGGCTTACCTAGTCATAGAGACTAGGTGCCGTCATGACATTTTACGGAGTTGGCTCGTGAAATAATTCAATTGTAGGTCACATCCTATGCGTGCACTACCCGTCCCATGCCTATGATCCAGGAGACTTTGGACCTTCTATTTAGGTGGTTCTAGACTTTACTTAGGTTACTCAAAATGATAAAAACTAATCTCACATTCAAAACAAATAGGGTTGCACATAATAGCAATTAGACGCTCATGTTAGCCTCCACATATAGCAACAAAGGCACGCAAACAAATTTTAGGTTATATAGTAGACAGGATTAGAACTTAGACGTATTTCAGTCGTTAAGTCTTATAGACATAGCTTCTTTGTGATTCTGTTTCAGCAGTGTACATGTAACGTTACAACTTTAGGCTAACGGAATTGTAGATTAAAGGTATTATAATCCTATGGGTAGGATATCTAAATGTCCATGTAGTGAGGTAATAAGACTGTTCGAAAGCCCAAGATTAACAATGTTGATCCTCTAAATATTGTTTTTAAGATGAGTAAACATCCATAGGCAATATTTCTAACGGTTCACGATTGGATTTGGTTTTAAAACACTTATCTTTACATGCGTATTTTCTAGGCATGCATTGTAAAAGTAATAGAAAGCAGCCGATTAATCATTTAACCCTATAGTCATGGTATCTAGATGAGCATCAATAGGATCATGTCTTTATTATTTAACACGATCCTATATGTATGATATCTAACACATGGAAATTGAGCAAATTGAGCAAATAACCAATGATGTTTGAATCCTATAGGCATACTATCTACTAGCATATAGAAGTGGAGCATGTGAACAAGAGAAGCACTTAGATTTTTATAGGCATGTTTTCTAATAGCGTATAGAAATAGAACATGTTGAGAATTATAGTGCTTGGGTTCCTATAGGCATGCTTTCTATAAGTGTACAGTAACAAAGTATGTAAAACGAGATAGTAAACAAAACATTTAGACCCTATAGGCATGTTTTCTACACTTTCATGCCCACATAATGAGTACAAGTATTACTTAAAGGAACAAGTGCAGGACTAGGAACAAGCCCAAACAAAAGTAATCTAGCATTGATTGGGCCTTCAACATCCTCACTCTTCACACAACCAGCAAACCCAAATCTCAGGCTTAGCAGAAACCAGATCCAAAAACATACATGGCCCAATACCAGACCCAAGATGCATGACTTACTTAACACAACGGATGCTAGGCTTAACCATGCAAGTGGCAACTACTCAGGAAATTAATTGAACAACCTTTCACGCTTAATTCTTAAAGTTATATCTACAAGCGGTTCCAACCAAAACACACAGACAAGATCACAAGAAATAATGACAAGTTTACATGGCAAGTTCATGCTGACATTCTCAGAAACAAAATTAGAGTGACACGATTAACCATCCTAGGCTAATGAATTGTTCTAACAGGAGTTTCAAAAGTAAAATGATCCAGAGTTAGCTTAAGAGAACCTTAGATAAGAGACTTTAATCATGAAAATCTGGTTGTAGACCAGAACAAGCGGGATTTAATAGAATGTCTAACATGAGAGCCTATCGAAAGTAACATAGAAGAACATGCTCATGAGCAAATACTTAGTTGAACATGAGACCATTTTAAAAAAACTGAGTATCAGTCAATACAAGAAGCACCTATGGAAAACCAGTAACAAGTCAATCAGGTCAGACAGGCATCAAACTTTATACTAGTTTGCGACACATAGGAGAAAAATCTAGTTATGGGATTTACCCTAAGGGTATCAAATAATACCGAAGAACACAGGATTGCACAGGTCAAAAAGCATACACTAGAACTACAATAACATGGAACCAGGCCCTAGTTAACGGTACAACCTCAGAAATATAGTGATTTGGGTATGAATGACTCAACAAAGTCTACAACACATGAGTTGATTATCATAATAATCCACAGCAAAGCAGAAAGATTAACTCGGGGCATTCATCAGGTATTAGCATAGACAAACATGGCTAAATAGGTTTAAGAGAACAAGAAATTGTTTGTGCTAAACACATGTGATAATCATACACCATAATTATAACCTAGGCAAATTCAAATGCTAAGAATACAGAGTCATAAGAACACTTAAGAGTAAACAAGGACTACAACAAGACGGAATAGTAAAACATTGATTCATAGAAGTTTCAGTGTCACAAAGCATAAATATGAACGAAAGAGAATGAAATTTTTGAGGCAAGGAGACTTACATGTTGCAAAATAAGAAGAACAACTTCAGCAATATTCTAATCGTCAATAGCATAAAGAGCAGCAGAATCCCAAAACCCTAGTGCGTCAGAGTTCCCAAGGGTTTCAAGTGATACCGAGTAGTGCTTGCACTGAGAAAAGAACACAATCGAATCCTAATGGCCTTGGATTTTAGCCATCCAAAGTCTAAAGTTTACAACAATATAATAAGTGTGAGCGGGAGAGTATTTGTAGTGATTAAGGTTTGTTTTAGGGGGGTATTGGGGAAGGGTTTTATATAGTAGTCGATTAAGCAGATAAACATGGAAAATAATCAACCAAACACAAAAAGGAAATAATATATCTTATGCTAACCCGAGTTAGTAAAGGATATGAAAATATCAAACCCTAGTTGGAGCCGGATTTAGGGAAAATCATTCACAAGCCTTAATTATGAGTAAATCAACAGAGATTTCCCATAACCAAGAGGATATTCCCTCTTTCTAAGTGTATAAAGCCAAGATGAATCCCAATTCATAGGGTCGAAGCTGTATCTACGGGTTCTGGCGGGACCAACGCAGGCAATTTCGATAAATATTCCTTGATTTTGTCGAAGGCTTTTTGGCATTCTTCGGTCCAATTTGTCGCAACATCTTTCCTCTTCATCTTGAAGATCGTCTCACATATCACTATTGATTGTGCTATAAAACGGCTGATATAATTAAGGCGCCCTACAAAACTCATCACATCCTTTTTGTTCTTTGGTGGTGGCAAGTCTTGATTAGCTTAGATTTTTTATGGGTCTAGCTCAATCTCATGGCGGCTGATGATGAAACTCAACAACTTCCCTATAGGGACGCCGAAGGCACATTTTGCGGGGTTCAACTTCAAATTGCATTTTTGAAGTCGGTCGAAAAACTTCTTCATGTCTGCTATGTGGTCTAGGGGTGTGCATTCGATTTATCGATTCGATTTTGACCCGTATCGATTATCGATTTGTACATATGCTTATCGTTATCGTTTCAATAAGGTTTCAATTTTTTCGATTTTGATTTATCGATTTTGTAACGACCCAGCCGGTCATTTTGTGTGTTGGGACTCTGCTCTCGTGAATGACTCTTTCCATAGCGACTACTCATGCCTTATGACTTGTGTNGACCCGGGAGTATTTCGGCACCTGAATTGGAATTCAGGATTTCATAAGATTTGGAATTCAGCCTGGAATTGGACCTCGTGATATCATGGTCCGAATGGAATTCTGGAACTGGCAATAGTTCCCTATAGTCATTTATGACTTGTCCGCAAAATTTGGGGTAATTCCGAGCAGTATAGACTCGTTCGGCGTATCAGTGAGCCATTTGAATTTTCTTGAAATCCTAAGTTTGAAACTAAGGGGTTTTGGAGAGTGATTTATAGTTTGGATGATGTTTTTAGTGTTCTGGGAACTTGAGCAAGTCCGTCATGTGATTTGGGACTTGTTGGTATAATTATTCGAGGGCTCGGGTGGGCCCAGGGGTCTCCCGGACCTCGATCGGGGTCAAAAACCAGTAGTTGCACAGCTGGTGGGAAATCTGCTGGTCCATGAGCCGCAGGCGCGAGGCTCGCACCAGCGGCCTTCCCATCGCAGGCGCGGCTCCAGCCGCAGGAGCGGCGTTGTTCTCGCAGGAACGGCTCCGCAGGCTCGACCATTCCCAAGGGCCAGGCCATCGCAGGCGCGGCCAATTTCACGCAGGTGCGAGTCCGCACCTGCGATCCAAAGTC
>MDKH01172428.1:0-13029 GCA_005239495.1 Nicotiana undulata | reverse complement strand
TTAGGAACCTGTACTTTAGCTAAACACCCCCACACTTTGAAGTATTTCAAGTTGGGTTTCCTTTCTTTCCACTTTTCGTACAGGATGGACTTTGTTTTACTGTGGGGTACACGGTTGATTATTCGGTTTGCTGTAAGTATAGCTTCCTCCCACAAGTTCTGTGGTAAACTAGAACTTATCAACAAGGCATTCATCATCTCCTTTAATGTTCGATTCTTTCTTTCCGCAATTCCGTTAGATTGAGGAGAGTACGGGGCAGTTGTTTGGTGAATAATGCTATTTTCCAAACATATTTGTTCAAAAGGAGATTTATATTCGCCACCCCTATCACTTCTTATCATTTTGATCTTTTTGTTAAGTTGTGTTTCAACTTCATTCTTGTATTGCTTGAATGCATCAATTGCTTCATCTTTACTACTAAGTAAGTAAACATAGCAATATCTCGTACTATCGTCAATAAAAGTGATGAAGTACTTTTTCCCATTGCGAGATGGTGTTGACTTCATGTCGCAAATATCTGTGTGAATTAAATCTAAAGGACTTGAATTCCTTTCGACAGACTTATACGGATGCTTAGCATACTTTGATTCCACACAGATTTGACATTTTGAGTTAATGCAATCAAATTTTGGTAGGAAACAAATACACACAACTAAGTAAGAAGAAGCTTCAACTTTATTGATAGGAATAGCTATTACATTTAGCTTAAAAAGGCCCTCATTCAGGTAACCTTTGCCTACATACATATCATTCTTACTTAAAACAACACTATTGGAAACAAATACACACTTAAATCCATTTTTGACAAGAAGTGATGTAGATACTAAATTCTTGCGAATTTCTGGAACATGGAGAACTTGATTTAAAGTCATAATTTTTTCGGATGTCATCTTCAATGCAATCTTGCCAACTCCCTCGATTTTGTCCGTAGATGAATTTCCCATGAAAAGAGTTTGTTCGGGTCCTGCGCGAGCATAAGAAGAGAATAAATCCTTGTTTGCACAAATATGGCGGGTGGCTCCAGAATCAATCCACCACTCTCTCGAATTTCCTATCAAGTTGCATTCATACAACATGGCACACAAGTCCTCCACTTCTACCACATTTGCTTGATTCTTCTTCTTTTGTTACTCTTTCTTTGGAGCACGGCAATCTATGGCCTTATGCCCGGGCTTTCCACAGTTGTGACAACTACCTTTGAACTTCTTCTTGTTCGGGTAATTCTTTTGTCCAGATGCCTGCTTTCTTTTCTTTTTATTTCCCGGTGCTTCCTCAACAATGTTAGCTCCCATTATTGCCGAGTAGCCACGTGACTTCTTTTCAGCATTTTTGTTGTCTTCTTCTATCCTTAGACGAACAATTAGATCCTCAAGTGTCATCTCTTTGCGCTTGTGCTTCAAGTAGTTCTTAAAGTCCTTCCATAAAGGAGGTAACTTTTCAATGAAGGCAGCAACTTGAAACGCCTCATTTATGACCATACCTTCAATAACAAATTTATAATTAATAACACTATTAATATTATTAATAAAATTATTGACTCGGGTCATACCTTCAGCAAGGAGGTCATGCACGATGACTTGTAATTCTTGGACTTGAGTGATGACCGACCTAGTGTCAATCATCTTAAACTCCAAAATTTTTGCAGCAACGAACTTTTTAAGTCCAGCATCCTCGGTCTTGTACTTTTTCTCAAGAGCGTTCCATAACTCTTTTGAAGTTTCCATGACACTATAAACATTATACAAGCCATCCTCCAAACAACTTAAAATGTAGTTTCTTCATAGGAAATCAGAGTGTTTCCATGCTTCAATTACCACAAATCGTTCAGTCTCAGGAGTATCTTCTCCCACTACTGGAACATCCTCCTTGATGTATCGTTGCAGGCTTAGTGTAGTTAGATAGAATAGCATCTTCATCTGCCAACGTTTGAAGTCATTACCGAAAAATTTCTCGGGTTTTTCTGCCGGTGCCATTGTATGTGCTGGTCTTGACGAAGCAGCAGCACTCGATGAAGCACCCGTTACAGCAGCATTTCCATTAGTTTGGTTTTCATTCGTCATGTTTCTGTAGAGTTGGAAACAAACAGAACTTTGTTAAATCAGTGATGTTTCGATATCTTCAAACTGAATACCAAACCAAACATACAACACGTAACAATGGTGAAGTTTTTATATACTTTAAACCCGTACGTATATTATTCCGGTAAAGTTTTGATATACTTTAAACCGGACAGAACAATTATTAGAGTAGAAAGCACAAAGGCTTTAGTCTCCAAACCAGTATACAAATTATAGATAACAGTTCAATATAAATTTCAACACAGAAACGTTAATTAAAATTCCTTAAGCTTGTGGTGTGTACTGTGTTAAACAGAAATCAGTAAACTGTTAGAAGAAACAGAAAATCTGTAAACGATAATAAATATTCCGAGTCCACAATTTCCTTGTGTGTCCTTAAGGAATTTTAACCCCCTCACAAGTTGCCAAGGTAATGGATTAAATCTTCCCAGGATGAAACGGAATAAACCTTCCTGTAACAGTGGCAATTCAAACTGCAGGATACAAACGAACTCAAAGAACGGAGAAAAATCACACTTACGAATTTGAGGGAGAGAGACTGCGAAGTAGAATGCAGTATTCAGAAGGAAATTCTCGATTTTCAGTGAGTGAAGAGTAAGCCATGCCTCGAAATTTATAGGCAATTAACGAAAAAGGTGTGATGTCTGTTCAGGAAGAGGTGTCTGTTCAAAAGGGAAAGCAACGTTCAGCAAAGGCAGCGTTTTTATTAAATAATTAATTAAATAAATTTTGTCCAAAAAATAATCTTATCGATCATAATTTCCGAATTCGAAGCCGAAGCCGAAGCCGAGCCAAGCGACGACGACGGCGCGAGGGTTCATTCTCTCCAACTCCTTTTAAGAGTTCTAAGAAGTGATCCTATATTTATACTCACAAGTGTAGTTGTCTTTCACCAATGTGGTACAAAGTTCATGACAATAGCTCACTTGATTCAAATTTTTTTCATTTTCCTCCATTTTATTTCCCACCATTTCCCAATTCACACTCTTATTCTTTAAGGCCCAATGCTTAAAGTCCAACACGATTTCCCAAGAGGGACAACATGATTCGACGCTGGCTCGGATAAAATCGAGGACGCCCATAGATCAGAGCCCGGGGGACGAATGATACGTGGGGAATCGGGCATGAACCGAACATGAGAAGAATCAAGCTCGAGCAAAACAAAGAATCGATGTTAAAGGGAAGACG
The DNA here is from genome assembly GCA_005239495.1 of Nicotiana undulata. Classification (NCBI taxonomy): domain Eukaryota; kingdom Viridiplantae; phylum Streptophyta; class Magnoliopsida; order Solanales; family Solanaceae; genus Nicotiana; species Nicotiana undulata. Next base: position 9,763 of record MDKH01172428.1, on the reverse strand, counting down.
GTTAAAGAGGACGAACGAAGAGCCGAAATATCTGTCATCGACCAGATATTACGACGCGGATCACGCTCGATATTGACGGCGGATAGTGTTTTATGGAAGAAAAGCAAGAAAGGGATTTTTATCTTATGACTTGAACTAGGATTGAAACTCCCCTACTATATAAAAGGAAGAACCTTTTCATTTTTTGGGTCACTGTTTGCACGTATATCAAAGTAATAAATTTTCTTTTGTCTTTTAGTTGTTGTTCAAGTGTTATGCAACTGTTCATTTCTTTAGTTGCAACCGAGCTCAATCTCGGGGGCTCGATCGAAATCGGTTTCAAGCATTTAAACCTAACGTCGTGCTTAATTATTTTATCACATTTGGTTTGATTGTCTTGTTTTCTTTTAATTCAATTTTTTGTTGTTCTTAGATCATTCGTGTTAAATTAGATCGTGTATTCTTTAAACCGAGTAAAAATTTAATCGTTACTCATTTTAAGAAACAAAACTACATCAATATACTTTGATTCAGTTATATTAAATTGAGATGACATTAATATGTATTGATATAACTAACTATGATAAATAATAAAGTATATGTGGAAAATTATATAAAAAACAGGTAAACATGCAGGAGACTTTTGGATAAAATAATGATGGAAAAATATGTCAGTCTACTGCATAATTTCTAGTATAATTTCTAGAAGGGAGCTAAGGAGAGACCCTCCAGGAGATTGGATAATGGGTATTTGCTTCAAATGTCGACTAGAAGCGCGTTAAGGTGCCGCCGGGTAAGACCATTTCCAACCCTAACACTAAATTTCACACTAAATTTTTATCAAAATGGTGTAATATTAAATTTGCTTCAACTATTATATTATATTTTACATAAAAAAGATATTCTTTTTTATATTTTTCTCTCTCTTCTATATTATATTATTATCTTCTATTTAAATTTTATTTTTTATTTCCTTCAAACAAATTCTATAATTTTTTTTCCTTTTTTTCATATTCATCACATATAATTCACATTCACCACTTATATAATCATTTATTATAAAATTATTTTAAAGGATAAATCAACTAAAAGTGAAATCATTGATAAAAGATAATTAAATAAATATTACAACATAGGAAAATAGTCGGCTTGTTGAGGCGATGGACAAGTCAAGTAACTCAAGATATGAAGCTTCGAGACAAAAAGAATTCAAAGAAGAAAATAAAATTTTATTGACGAACTTGAATTCCATTGACGATCCAAATCTTCGTGAATTTTTGCGACAATAACAAAAACGAATAATCGATAAAAGAAGTCAACAATTTCAACAATCACAAGCACATTAATCTTCTACCTCGTTCTCTCAGCTTTTAGTAATTTTGGTGCACCTGAAAATAACATATCGGATTATTAAACTTATGTTTTATGTTTTTAATGTAATTTCAATTTTAATGTATCCTCCTTTGATGTACTTTTAATGTTAATGTATTTTTATTTTATGTATTGTTAATTTTCTTTTTTAAATTTTAGTTTTCACTTTTTAATTTTAGCAACATTAGATATATTACATTTGCATATTTCATTTTTAAATAATTGTTATATTTCTTTTTATACAATTATAATAATAATAAAATTAACTTATAATTTTATATAAATATAATATATACAACAATTAATATATAAAACAAGTAGGATATAAAATTAAAATATAAAGATCTTAATATAAAAATTAATTATATACACAATATATGATAAATTAAAAGTAAAATAAATAAAAAAATGAATAAAATAATATTAAACTAAATTTGGTGTTGATGAATAGTGTCACATCAAATTTGGTGCAATACTATTCACAGTCTATAATGGCTCAAAATTTGATGTTCCATTAGAGCAAAAAAAATAATAAATTTTACACCAAATTTAGATTTGGTGCAAAATATCGTGCACCATCGGAGATGCCCTAAATGAATGAAATTTTTAAAAATGAACTTAGGGTTATAAAAATGGTCTTTACTAGAAATCATGTCAGAGTACCTGTATTATGCGAAATTTTTATAGTGGACCAACCTTTGTGATTTTCGAAGATATATAGGAACAGCCAATATCTACTTTAGTCATGTCGCACATGAAGAATTTGACATGATTTGATCTAATGTCCTTAACTAATTACATAAAATGTCTCCTTACATTTTATGCTGGAGCTGTTGATCTTTATCGGTGATTATCAGCTAAAAACTGTGCATATTTTATGAGCAATAATTTGATATTGATCGATCATGATGATAGTAAACTTATTTGTATTCGATGTTTATTATACGACAATAGATACATGACAAAATGTGTTTGTTAATAGACTATTATTAATTACTTAATTTTAATTAATATTACTTAATCATAATACATTGATATAGTACGGTATGAACACCGATTGAGGATAAGGAGGGATTACAGAGTCTCAGTTCTCGTAAGTCACTAGTATCTCCTAGCTTTTCGTGTTCGACCTTTTCTCCGATAACATTTTGAAAAGTATAGAGGAGCTAGCCTTTTAAACGTGTCTTTATTTCATTTGTCCATAGATACATCATTGACATGTAATTTTTATGCGCTTAATTTTGATTATCCGTGTGTTTACGAGATAATTTATGTTGATTAAGTTGTTATTTAGTCACTAGTAATTAAGCGAGAGTATTTAACTAATAAATTGTGTCAAGTTTAAGGAACAATTTAAGTACTCAGCCATTATTATTGAGATAACATTGTATTTAATTTCATTCTTCTATATACTTCCAAGTAGTTTAGCTAGTTTAGTTTGTTAATTAGTTAGTTGATACACACTAGCTTAGTTGTAGCGATGCTGTCAAAGTAGTTGAAGCTAGTGGTAGTTAGTGGCCTTGTATCCACTTGTATATATACATCCCTTTAGGATATCAGAAATGAAATAATTCATTCTCTCATCTTTGAGAATCAAGTCTCCTTCTCTCTCAGCTCATGCGAAGCTTCTGGAGTTCATCAATGGAGTCTCTAATCAAGAATGAGATTCGCTGTCCAAATGCATAAATTGACATGGTATCAGAGCACAGGAACTTCCAATTCAATCGTTCCTAACATCTCGTAGCTCAAATAATCTGAGCAGTGTTCTTCGGTCTGCCCTAATTCTCGATCGATCTATACGGTGTGAGCTTCATCTCATCTTCAATTTTACTTTCCCAAATTCTACTCTTATTTTTTACTTTGTATCTCTTCGAATTTTAATATGGTTGTTGACGATCAAACTGATGCAACTGATACTACCATAGTTGTCGAAATTGTTGTCAATTTTGTGTTGGATCTTCAGCGATCCTCTCTACTTACACCTGTCGGATAATCTTGGAGCTATGCTAGTTAGTGTGGCCTTCAGTGGAGTTGGATAAAGGTCCTAGAGATGTGCAGTTTTGCGTGGTCTTTCTGTTAAAAACAAAACTGGTTTTATTAGCGGAGAATGTAAACATCCTGACCCTCAATCTCCCAATTTTCGGAAGTGGGAAACGGTGTGATGATAGGGTGACCTCATGGATTTTGAATTCACTCTCAGAGGAGATAGCCAATGATGTTGTTGAATTATGGAAGGAGATGAAAGATCGATATGAGCAAACTAATGGTGCGAGATTGTATCAAATTCAAAAGGAAATCAATGACCTGTCTCAAGGAGTTCTAGACATCACTAGTTATTACACTCAGTTGAAGAAACTCCAGGAAGAATTGAGTACTCTGAGTGCAAAAACACAATGCATCTGCCAGTGTACCTACGGTGCTAAGGAATGTTTGCACAAGGCTGGGCAGGATAGGAGAGTAATTCAGTTCCTCGTGGGGCTTAATGAGGTTTACACAACAGTGAGAGGTAGCATTCTCATGATGAATCCTCTTTCTTCGATGGCACATGCTTTTTCCTTACTCATCCAGAATGAAAAGCAACGAGAAATGAAACCTCCAAATCAGATGGTTGCAGAGTCTGTTTCCCTTCATGCCAATGCCTCAGAAAATGCCAGCAATTTCAAGAACAACCATTTTAGAACCAATTACACTCCCAATACCAATTTTTCAAATATCAATAGGTCAAGGCCCTTTTGTGACTACTGTAAACTCCCAGGACACACTAAGGACAAGTGTTTCAAGCTTTATGGTTACCCTCAGACCTCAAGAAACAATCAAAACCTCAAGTACAATAAGAACAAAAGAGTTATGGCCAATGCACACTCCAGTTTGCCTGATGAGATGTCTGCCAAAACTAAGTAGTTTAGACCCAAGGATGAAAGTCAAAACCTGAATCTATTTAAGGAACAATATGGCCAGTTACTCAGTATTCTTCAGCATTTTAATATCAGCAGTGGAGGAGAGAGTTCATAGAACACAAACTATGGAGTTGGATCAATAAACTTTGTTGCAGGTATGATAACTTGCACATACTTTATTGATTTTGGAAAATTATCTTGTAGATGTGTCAAAACTTGGACTGACACATGAATTTTAGATTCAGGATCTTCTAATCATATGACTTTCAATAAGACTTCATTAGTTGATATTAGGATCTTACCCTATCCCTTGTTAGTCACTCTTCCAAATGACTATATAGTCAAAGTAACAGAGATTGGTAGTGTGTACCTTGCTCCCCAGATCACTCTACACAAAGTCATATTTCTTCCTTCCTTCAAATTTAATCTCATCTCTATATCTTCTCTAACTGCAAATCTTAAATCATTAATTGCCTTTACTGATACTTGTTGTCTACTGCAGGCCCCTTCAATGAAGAGGCCTCTGGAGATTGGTAAGGTCAGGGATGGGTTATATCTCTTGTGCTCCCTCTGTTTGAAGAGTGCTAGTACTGATTCTACATCTATATCAACTTTGTTTCCTTCCTCATGTCATGCTTGTGATGTACATAGATTGCAAAATATTTCATCTAGTGTGTGTGATCACAATACTTCACAGAGTCATTCCTTTTCAAGTGTAAATAATTCCATCTACAATAAAACACCTGACTGTGATTCGTTCTTGTCTCATAAGAGTGGTGTCAATGTATTGTGGCACAATAGCTTAGGACATGTTCCCTTTGCCAAAATGAGAAACATTACCACTATCCCTGCTACTTTTTCTACTAGACAACCTCTTCTATGCTCTATATGCTCCATGGCCAGACAAACTAAGCTACCCTTTCCTTACAAAGCCAGCCGCACCAAACTTTTTGACCTTTTGCATGTTTATCTGTGGGGACTATCATGTCCCCACACATGACAATTACAAGTACTTCTTAACTATGGTAGATGATCACAGCAGGTCCACATGGACTTATCTTTTGTTTATTAAAAGCAATGTCGTACAGATTCTTAAAGCCTTCATTTCCTTTGTTAAGACCCAGTTTCACCTGACAATTAAGTCAATAAGGTCAATAACGGTTTGGAATTCACCAGTATAGAAGCAAATTCTTTCTTTCATACCCAAGGCATTGTTCATCAGAGAACTTGTCCATACGTACCATAACAAAATGGTGCGGTTGAGAGAAAACATAGATACCTTCTTGAGACACCATGGCACTTTTACTTCAATCAAAGTTACCTGTAAAATATTGGGGTGAATGCATCTTAACAGCTACTTACCTCATTAACAGACTGCCTACCACATACCTCAAGAACAAATGCCTTTTTGAACTCTTATACAAAAAGAAATCAAACTATTCCCATTTGAAAAGTTTTGGGTGTCTTTGTTTCCCCACTATATGAGGGGCAAATTTGATCCCAGAACTGTGCCTCACATCTTTGTTGGATATCCCTTTGAAACCAAGGGATACAAGGTACTGAACTTGCAAACTAGAAAGATTCACATGTCCAATAGGAATATCCAATTAGGGCTATCTAACACTCGACAAGGTTAACATTTCTCATAAGAATCTGTCGAGTTCTTACTCGCCACCAGTTACAATTGTCCCACCACCCCGGGAGAATAACAGAAAACTTGATGCCAAATCAGGGGTACAATTCATAAGTTCGAGATGGAGATAAAAAGTGGTTCACGTCGTGCTGCGACGTTAAATTAGGCGCTTGTTGGGAGGCAACCCAACTTTATTTTTGATCCCAGAACTGTGCCTCATGTCTTTGTTAGATATCCATTTGAAACCAAGGGGCAAGGTACTGAACTTGCAACTAGAAAGCTGAACTTGCAAACTAGAAAGATTCACATGTCCAGAGATATAATATTCTATGAAAATGTATTTCCCTTTGTTGTGTCACCTATTGCAGGTTCTTTTCCCTCAACTATACCACCTTTCAACTCTGATTTACACATTGTTACATCTCAGCCCACAACAGGCAATTCACCAAGTCCAGACAACGCTGGAGTTGCACATGATCATTCTTCGCCTGATCACTCTTCCCCTTCTTTTTCAAAGACTTCACACACTTATTATCCTGAGATCCTTCCACAAAATCTATTTGATCCCTTTCCAAAAAATTATTCCCCTGTCTTAGAGCCCAGAAGGCCTGGCAGAGAATACAAATTACCTACTCATCTGCAAGACTATGCCTATTTCATACCTCATTTTAAACCAGCCTCTACTTGTCTACCAACTGATCCACAAGCCACTTCCACCTCCCTTAATGCTTTATTATCCTTAAATAGTCATATTTCTATTGATTCTTTAATCCCTGATAGTCAGTTGTTTGTAATGAATGTCTGCAATGTTTTTGAACCATCTTCATATGAGGAAGTTTCCCTTAATCCTGCTTGAAAAGCAGCAATGACACAGGAGTTTGAAGCCTTACATGCAAACCATACCTGGGATGTAGTGCCCCTGCCAAGTGGGAAACAGGCCATTGGCTGCAGGTGGGTATATATGATCAAACACAAAGCTGATGGAACAGTAGGGAGGTTCAAAGCTAGGCTACTACTAAAACGGTATACTCAACAGCCTGGCATAGACTACACAGAAACCTTTAGTCATGTGGTGAAAATGACAACAGTGTGAGCTCTTATAACTACTACAGTGAAAAAGCAGTGGCACATTTTTCAGTTGGATGTGAATAATGCATTCCTTAATGGAGACCTCCATGAGGAAGTATATATGAAAATTCCACCAGGACTAGAGATCAACTCTCCAGGTTTAGTGTGCAAGTTGAACAAATTCTTATATGGCCTCAAACAAGCAAGCAGACAGTGGTACTCTAAGTTGACTAAGGATCTTTGTTCAAAGGGCTATGTATACTCTTTCAATGACTACTCACTCTTTACAAGAAAATAGAGCATTCTACCATTTATATAGTTGTATATGTAGATGATGTTATCATTACTGGAACAAATCTTTCAAAAATTACTCAACTCAAATGTTTCTTACATGACCAATTTAAGATAAAAGACATGAGAAAGTTACATTACTTTCTTGGTTTGGAGGTTCTTTACAAAGGTGATGATGTGATAATATACCAAAGGAAGTTTTCACTAGACTACCTCAAAAAATATGACAGTCTTTCTTACAACAGCCTCTCTACTCCCTTTGATCTGAATGAAAAGTTGAGAGCCAAAGAAGAAGCAGCATTGCCAGATCCTACCTACTATAGGAAATTTGTGGAAAAAATGAATTTCCTCACGAATACCAAATTGGACATAGCCTTCAGTGTACATCATCTTAGCCAGTTCATGCAAGACCCCAAGGAGCCATATTTGAAAGCCGTTTGCCACTAGCTTAGGTATTTGGAGAATGATCCAACTCTGGGAATTTTTCTATCAAATGACTCTGACTGTAGCCTGAAGAGTTATTGTGATTCAAAATGGGATGCTTGCCCAGACTCTAGGAGGTCAGTCACTGGATACATAGTCCTGCTAGGCAATAGTCCAATCTGTTGAAAATCCAAGAAACATGAAACAATGTCTTTATCCTTAGCAGAAGCAACATATATGTCCTTGAAAAAGGTTGTTGGAGAGATAACTAGGTTGTGCAGACTATTTGACGAGCTCACTATTCCCTATCCTAAGCCAGTCTCAGTGTTTTGTGACGGTCAATATGCCTTAAACATAGCTCATAATCTTGTTTTCCATGAACGAACCAAGCATATCGAGGTCGGTTGCCACTTTGTGCGAGATAAGCTCCAAGAAAAGTCGATTTCTCCCCGTCATGTTGATACTGGTGTCAATTAGCAGATGTCCTCACTAAAGCTCTCACCGGTGTCAAGCATTCTACGATATTGAACAAGTTGGGTGTGAAAATTTCACCTCCAACTTGAGGGGGAGGGGTGTCACGACCCCAAATCTAAACTAGTCGTGATGGCGCCTAAACTAGGCCAGCCAAATTAACACTCAACGTAAAGAATCTTTCATTTATATCATTTCTAAACTGATAACCCGTAAAGGTTTCATTTAAATTACCTTTTAAATAGACAAAGCTACACCATATGTTTAAAATACAACCACAAGAACTCGGAGTCACTGGTCATGAGCATCTACAAAAAATATACAATCTGGAAAATAAAATCTATAATAGTAAGCAGGAGAGAGCAGGGTTGCGGACGCGTGCAGCTACCTCGCAAAATCTACGAGAAGTCTCTGGAACAGATAGACAACTCACTCTGCCCTTGCACCTGGATCTGCACACAAGGTGCGGGGAGTAATGTGAGTACGCCAACTCAGTAGTAATGAAAATAAATCATGTCTGAGCAGTAAGAAACACATAAAGTCAAATCATCAATTTACAATAAGCACAGTCTTTCTTTCCAATAGTGTATACGTTAAATCATCACGCTTAAAAAAATGATTTCAGGTGAAGATCCTTTGAAAAAATGTAATTTCCAACTGTTTCAATAAAATGTCCAAGAAGTTTAGTGTAAAATGATATGAATCATAAGTAGCCACTCACGAAAAAACATGAATAATAAACTACCCCTCGGGCATAACATCACTCAGAAGCGGTCCCTCAACATGCCTCACAATCACTCGTAGTCAGCCCCTCGGGAAACCTCCCAACCACTCATGCCTCCCAATCACTCTTCACTCAGCACTCGGCACTCGCACTCAGTAGGTACCTGCGCTCATTGGGGGTGTACAGACTCCGGAGGGGCTCCTACAGCCCAAGCTCTATATCGCTGCGGCGTGCAGCCCGATCCAACATATCTCGCTGCGGCGAGCAGCCCAATATATATATATATATCGCTGAGCCGTGCAGCCCAATCCATATATACTCCTCACAATATAGTCTCTCGGCCTCACTTAGTTAGAAACCTCTCAAAAGCCACTCGGGCTATCAGTAAAACGGGGTACTCGACCCAAAAATATCATTTTATGCATCAAAGTAGTGTAAATGAGACTGAGTTTTAAACCAGTTAAGCATAATATGACTGACTGTAAATCATAAGTCAACATAGTGAGGAATAGCAGTAAAAAGCCCCCAAGGGGTCTAAACACATGGCACGAGGCCCAAATTCGGCATTCCGCCCAAAACATAGTAATAATCTTTAAACATGAAATATCATATGGTTTATAATCAAATACGCAACTTAATAGTTGCTACAGGACAGACAAAGTCACAATCCCCATCGGTGTACGCCACACACTCGTCATCTAGTATGTGCGCCACTCCAAAATAGTGATACACTATGAAGTCCGGGGTTTCATACCATCAAGACAAGATTTACAGCCATTACTTACCTCAAATCGGCCTGAAAACTACTATGCGATGCTCTTGCCCCTTGAATAGGCTCCCGAATGCTCCAAATCTAACCAAAACCAGATTAATAACATCAATATATGCTAGGGAGACGAAACCCAT
>ML246028.1:0-47703 GCA_005239495.1 Nicotiana undulata | reverse complement strand
AGGCAAAATAGACAGTACTTTGTTCCTAAAGGAAAAGGGAAAAGATCTTCTGATTGTACAAATATATGTTGATGATATGATATTTGGGGCAACAACTGAGAATCTAGACAAGTAATTTGCTACATTAATGGGGAGTGAGTTTGAAATGAGTATGATGGATGAGATAACCTTTTTCTTAGGTCTGCAAATCAAACAAACTCCACATGGAACAATGATTCATCAACAGAAGTATGTGAGAGAACTCCTCAAGAAGTTCAAAATGGAAGATTCAAAGGAGATAGATACCCCAATAGCCACAGCTACAAAATTAGATGTGGATGAACCTGGTTCATCCGTTGATCAGAAGACGTATAGAGGGATGATTGGGTCTCTACTATATCTTACTGCAAGTAGACCTGATATTGTGTTCAGTGGGGGACTATGTGCTAGGTTTCAAGCCAATCCAAAGGAGTCCCATCTCACTGCAGTAAAAAGAATTTTGAGATATTTGAAGGGCACCACTGATTTGTGCCTTTGGTATCCTAAAGGTAGTTATTTTGACCTTGTAGGATATGCTGATGCTGATTATATAGGTTTCCTGGTTGACAGGAAAAGTACTTCAAGCATGGCTCACTTTTTGGGCTCCTGTCTTGTCTCTTGGGCCACCAAGAAACAAAATTCAATAACCTTGTCTACTGCTGAAGCTGAATAAGTGGCTGCAACCTCTTGTTGTGCCCAGTTGCTATGGATCAAGCAACAACTCCTGGACTTTGGTATAGATGTGGGATGCATTCCTATTTACTGTGATAACACTAGTGCAATTAGTATAACTAAGAACCCGGTTCATCACAAGAGAACTAAGCACATAGATGTTAGGCACCATTTCCTGAGGGACAACTATGAAAAGGGGATGATCTCAATCGAATTCTGTGCTACTGATCGTCAAATTGCTGATATATTTACCAAAGCATTGAGTAGGGAGCATTATGAGATAAACAGACTTGAATTAGGGATGATTGAGATCACCTAATTGAAAAACAAAATGAAAAAAAAAACTGAAAAAAAATTGAAGAGAAAAAAGGGGAAGTTTTCTGGCTAGAAATTTTATTAGGTACTTAATCAGATTAATCATTGCTCAGTACTATGTCTTTATTGCCATACTCTTCTGCCATGTATTAATATGATACCTAGTTGCTAATGATGTTTCTTTATTTTTGTGAATTGAGGCAAAATAAAGATTTTTAACAGGATGAACCTGGTTCATCCATGCTGGTTGACATGACTGACAAGGTACGTTCTCATATCCATACATGTATTAATTCAAGTACAGTCATACATGAGCAGGACTCTATCCATTTATGGTGCAGTTCAAATTCTCGTACTTACCCAAATAATGAACCAGTTTCAAGAAGCTCCGTCACATTAAATTAGCCTAGTTTTAGGGGGAAAGAAACGGTCTAATCAATGTCCAATCACTGACAGTCCTTAATCGATTAGTATCCTACTTGTGTTAATACACTTCCGTTATAATCATCCCAGCCACAAGTTATAAATAGGACATCATTACCCATTGTGAATAAAGCAATAGACGAACCCTGTTCAAGTCACTCAACACTTAAATCTCTACTGCCTTTTGCCCTCTCTTCTTTTTCTCTCTAAAATTTAAAACCATGTCATCTGCTTCATCTGATTCTCAAAATCGTGACTACGATGAATGAGTATATGAGTATGATTCTCCACCAGTCTACAGTTCTGAATCCTCTGAGACACCTGAAACCCATGAACACCATGATGCCCCCAAACCCACACCAAACCCCACCCCAGCCCCCAAACCCCATCGTGTCAAGGTTCTTGCACACAAATCTGTGGCTTCAAGTTCACGAGCAAAGTTCTTGGAAGATTTATTACAAGCTGAAGAAAAACCCAAACCAGATTCGTCCAGTGAATCGTTCAAATCAGCACATGAAGACGATGCACCTGGTTCGTCCAGTGCTGAAAAAGGTAATACTGAAGTTACCTCTGTGTTAAATTCTGGAAAAAAAATTGTGCTGGTGGGGTCTATGGTGGATGTGGAAGTGCCAAGTAGGAAAAGAAAAATTGGGAAAGAGAAAACTCTTGAGAACGAGGGAGATGCAGGTGTGAGGGGACCCGGGAGGATGGTACCACACTTGTAATTTGTGGCCCCATTCTTGAAAATCTTGAAGATGATGTCATGGTGATAGGGGGAACTAACAAAGAAAAAAAAGACACCTGAGTATGTTAGTGTCCCTGTTCCAAGGGTACGAGCTACGAGAAATATTGTCCGAGAAGAAGAGGAGAAGATGGAAAAAGCTCTACAAGCGAGCAAAAGAAAAAAGGCAGAGAAAGGGAAATCGAAAGTAGGGGAGCCTGTTGAGGCTATTGCTGATGATGAGGTGTTGGACCTGGTCCAACAAGAAGAGGATGTTGCTCCAGTGGTGATCAAGACACCCAAGCCCAAGAAGGCCAAGACTTCCTCAAAGAAGTCAACTACTGTGTTTACTCCCACTGCGAGTACCTCTACAAGGACAAGGTCCAAGCAAAAGAAAGTGAAGAAATTTAAGATTGTGAAGAGGGATGATGATCCGGAATGGAGTGGAGATGAAGAGAAGGAGGTTGGAGAAGTGTCTACTGATAGAGTTGCCATGTTTGGCAAAAGACATATCTTAAAGGGGAAGTTGTTGTAGGATTTGGAGGAGCCTGGTATGAGGTTTTTACTGGATTTTCTGGCAGCGCAGGGCTGGAAGGACATGGTCCTTCGCATGGAAGGCAGGCTGGTCAGGAATGAGATTGTGGAGTTCATGGGGAATGCAAGAGTGATTAGAGGAAGGGTTACCTCATTGGTCAAGGGATTTGAAGTCTCCTTTGATGCTCAAGAACTGGGAGTCATTCTAGACATTCCATCTGAGGGCTATGACGACTATACACGGCAGAGATGGTCTTGCTTAGATAGAATGTCCTCAGCTATCAGTATTACCCAATTCTTCTGCAACAATGAGAAGGAAATAGAACCCAGGGTTGTGTTCAAAAGTGAGATGAAGCCTGAGCACAAGTTGTTCTTTGAATTTGTGATCAAATTCTTGGTGCCCAGAAAAGAACGACGACACATTGCGAACTACATAGACTTAACCCTCATGGAGTGTCTGTACAGAGGCAAGCAGATCAATTGGCCAGCTTTTATCATCCAGCTCTTGGACAGAGTGGTGAATGGCACCAAAGCCCATGCAATCCCCTATGGCTTTATTCTGACTGCAGTTCTTGCTCATTTTGGAGTTCCTACAAAGAAGGCTGAGATGGCTACTGCTAAGGATTACTTTGGAAAGGACACTCTGTTGTCATATGATTACACTGTCAGCGCCCCGACAGATGAACCTGGTTCATCTCGGAAGCAACCAATCAACAGCAAGGTCCGCACCTTGGTGCAAGAAAGTGAGTTAAAGGATATGGAGATCCTTCGATTGAAGTCTCGCTTGATTGAGGTGGAAGCTGAGCGTGATGCTCTCAAAGCTGAGTTGGCTAAGGAGAAGGAGAAAAATGAAGGTGTCTTACACCAAATGCTGTCCCTTCTACAAACCAAGAATCCAGCCTCATCTGCACCACCCCAGCCTTAGGAATGTCCAGTGTCACCCCCTCCAATACCATCTATGACCCAGTTTGGGATGTCTACCGTGTTTTGTTTTTGTTTTTATTTCTGTCTTGCTCATGTTTTGGATGTTCTTGATTTTAATGTGTTTTGGTGTTGATCATCACTGTTAATCAATGAAAGCTTGTTGTTTTAAAAATGTCTCAATTTCTAATTTAGCTTACATTATTGGTTTCTTGTGTTGATTAATCATGTTAGCACCTGCAGTTGCCTAAATTGGCCATGAGTAAGAATTAAAAAAACTGGTAAGTATCATTTTGCAACTTTTCGATGATGCCAAAAGGGGGAAGATTGATTGTGTTTTCAAAATCTTTCAAAAAAAGATATTTATAACCTAATGACCCTGGTTCTTGATGATTAATGCTTAAAAATATACAAAGTGTTTAAAGTGTATACAGGATAAAAGCACAGAGTTTATCATCATCAAAACGGGGGAATTTGTTGGCCCATGTCACTGAATGGGTTTTGAAGATTGACAAAAGGTGACAAGTTGAACCAGGTCCATCATAGCATACACATCTAAATGGAACAGTTGGCACAAGAATCATACTTGTATAGGATACATCAGTGGTTGATGAGTATCAAAGAACTAGGAGAATGTCTTCTAATACGAAAAGGTTGCAAACTGATAAAGATGACAGAAGTTGATTTCAGCTAGGACAAAAATAGAGGAAGGAAGTTGAGTTACAATCAAACTCGTTTACCAAGGAAGAGTTGGATCAGAATTGAATCATGGAATCAACAAACGGACTCTATAAATACTCAATGTATTACTGCTGAAACAAGATACGCACAAAAGCAGAAATTTATCAAGAATTGAGAGCAAAATTCGTGAAGAAATTTTGCAAGCAGTTCGAGCCAAATTGGAGAGTGCGAATCTGGAGCTACAGATCAGCTAGAAGAACCAGTTATTGAGTCTAGTTAATTGTAGTAGGAGTTTCAATATTGTATCTTATCAGCTTTCTTAGAAGCAAATTGTAATAGGTACATATTGTCAAAGTTAGAGTTAGCTTGAAATTTGTAGAAATTAGCTAGAGGCTAGTTGATACAAAGAGGATTAGAGTTAGTCTTAGGATTACAAAAGAGTTTATTTTGTAAGTCCGTTTTGGCTCAGAGTTTTGGTGAAGAGTTTGAGCAAATCCTACTAAGGAGTAAGTCGTAGTTTTTTCACCTTTTGAGCCAGGTGTTTTCCACGTAAAAATCCCTGTGTCTTTACTATTACTACTTTATTATTCCGCAAACAGTAGTAAGTAGTATACTAAGAAGAACCAGGTTCTTCTTATTAGACAGCACTCGAAAATTGGGTACTGCACAATTAACTTATAATATTGTGTAGTATTGAAGTCTAAAACATTAGACTTATTTGCTTAATTTGCAATTATATACTCAGTCACACCTATCATTTGCATATCATATCTCAGTCTCGGTTGTCATTTATTGTTACAACATATTATCATTGTTTGGGTTGATTATCATGTGATTTGTGCGCCCGAGAGGCTGGAGAGATTGATGACTTAGTGAGTCCGATGGACCTTATTGTGAGTGATATTTATGAGATCGGGCGTCGCATCAGGCTTTATTGATTCATGCCATGATTGGCTTATATTAACGCTTGGGCAGGATCCGCCCCTTCGGAGTCTGATATACCAGCAGTGAGCGCAAGTACCTACTGAGTGCGAGTGCCATGTGATTGGAAGCGCTGAGTGACTGGGAGTACTGAGTGACCCGCAGTGTTAAGAGATTGAGCATGCTGAGTGAGATTGAATACTCCGAGACTATGTATATAACTTTATCACTGTGTTGCATTACAATTGACATGCATATTTGACATGCAGATATAAAGATGTAACATTCCTCGTATCAGTCACACTTGGCATATTTTATCCTTATTGAACTTAAACTTTTAAACTAGAAAGCATGCCTGTATTTCTGTATTTTTTATAAACTGATTATTGGATTCCTCTCTGATTTATTACTGTTATTATCCAGATTTGGACTGTACCTATCTGAGCTCGTCACTGCTTTCAGCCCAAGGTTAGTCTTGTTACTTATTGAGTACGTTGTGTCGGTTATACTCATACTACACTCTGCACTTCGTGAGGAGATCCAGGTACTTCTGGACATGGCGGTTGCTAGATTTGGAGCTTCATCTATTTGGAGACTATTGAGGTAGCTGTATGGGCGTTCGCAGACCTCAACTCTCATTATTTCCTTATATTGCAGCACTGTTCTATCTTCCCAAACAGTTGTATTTGAAGTTTTTACTGTATTATCATTTAGATGCTCATGTACTTAGTAACATCCGGATTTTGGAAAATTTTGCATTGAGTCGCGGTATTTTTTTATCGGTTATTATGAGAATTGGTCACTGTTAAACATGTTTCATCTTGTTTTCCATTTAAAAATGCGTAGTTATTTATGGTTGTCAGCTTGCTTAGTACTGTAATAGGCGCCATCATGACGTGTTGAGTTTTGGATCATGACATACACACACACACACACACACACACACATATATATATATATATATATATATATATATATATATATATATATATTCCAATAGTGTGATTTCACTGAGTATATGTTTTTATTCTACTTAAGTTTAATATAGCACTATACATTTTATTTTAAATGTGTTATGGCATGTTGGATGCAAATACTTAGACTCGATCGTTCCCACATTAGAACTCAATATTTAATTTATTAAGGCTGTCAGTATGCCCGAGCGTCTTGCCAGTTAAAATCAAGAATGATGCATGTTGTAGGTTAAATAAATGATAAAAATATATCATAGGTTAATCGAATATAATTGAACTTCCAATTGATCAACTGATCAATGAGTGATGCATGTACTAATTGATCAGTGGATCAATTGGAAATTCAATTATATTTGATTAACCTATTATATGTTTTTATCACTTTATTTAACATAGAACATGCATCATTCTTCATCTTAACCGGCAAGACTCTCGGGCATACTGACAGCCTTAGTAAAATAAATATTGAGTTTTAATGTGGGAGCGATCGAGTCTAAGAATCGGCATCCAACACACTATAACACATTTAAAAACAAAATGTATAGCGTTATAAGATGTAGTACTATATTAAAACTTAAGTTGTAGCAGCAATAACATATACTCGGTCAAATCACATGATTGGGGAACATATATATAATACTTGTTATTAA
This sequence comes from Nicotiana undulata, assembly GCA_005239495.1. Taxonomy (NCBI): domain Eukaryota; kingdom Viridiplantae; phylum Streptophyta; class Magnoliopsida; order Solanales; family Solanaceae; genus Nicotiana; species Nicotiana undulata. Next base: position 40,873 of record ML246028.1, on the reverse strand, counting down.
TACTTTACTGAAACTAACATGCAACATATCATGAAAATTCCATCTTACCTTGATTAGCATCATTTTGATTTCTAAATTTCTCTTTAAGGGATAGAGGTGTAGATAGATTGTGTATTCCTTTTATACATTTGCATACAATCGCACATATACTTGTTTCCAATGAATTTTTTACGTCATGAGATTGCACTCCATATTTACAAATTATTTCTGTTACACTTATCTCTTTTGGATTTTTCTAGTCTTGACATTCCACTCCATCTTGAAATTCCACTCCGTCAAAATATTTTACACATATTTGTAAGCGCAAAACAGTTAATATTTATTACACTATTGAATATAAATTTACAATGACAACAAATTCAAAAACTCTATCTAACCTTTCCCAATTCCTATGCCCATATCAATTTCATCTTCTAGTGCACATCTCTATAAAAGCTTTCATAATAATCTTCTAGATGCACATTTGTATCATCACATTGATCATCAATTACATCTTTGCTAATTGGAATACTAGGTTCTCTCTCTTTGTTTCTTTCATGAGGTTTCTCAAGAAGCTTCAATAAAGTATCAACCTTTGACTCTAGGTTTTTCTTTAAAGCCTGTGAGATAGTATTTAAAATAAGAATCAGAATGTTAGCTGCTTATAAGTTAAGGACACTTAGTCCTTAACTTAGAGTTACAAGCACAGAAATTAAGGATAGGTAGTCTTGAACTTAGAGTTCCAAGTTCAAAAAATAAGGACACGTAGTCCTAAACTTAGAGTTACAAGTTCAAAAAATAAGGAGAGGTAGTCCTAAACTTAGAGGTACATGCTCAAAAATTAAGGACAGGTAGTCCTAACCATATAGTTACAAGCTCAAAAATTAAGGACATTTAGTCCTTAACTTAGAGTTACAAGCACAGAAATTAAGGACAGGTAGTCCTGAACTTAGAGTTCCAAGTTCAAAAAATAAGGACATGTAGTCCTGAACTTAGAGTTACAAGTTGAAAAGTTATGGACATGTCGTCCTAAACTTAGAGTTACAAGCTCAAAAATTAAGGATAGATAGTCCTAACCTTATAGTAACAAGTTCAAAAACTAAGGACACTTAGTCCTTAACTTAGAGTTACAAGCACAAAAATTAAGGACATCTAGTCTTGCATTTAAATTTAGAAGCTCAAAAATTAAACACATGTAACCTTTATGTCATTTTGAATTCTTTTTCTTATAAAGTTATATTTTGATGTATTCTAACACTTTCTGCCACAAATCCTTTTTGAACTTCTCCGTTAATCTCTGAATCAAAAACCATAAAAACAAAAAAGTCTCTTAAGCAAAAATAAGCAAATAAAAAACTAATGGTATTCAAAGACAGAAAACTTACATTAACAATTTCTTTAAGCAAGCCTTCATCAAATTGTGTTGAAGGCATTGAACTTTAATCTTGAGATAATTGCACATGCACACTAGTGAGCTCCGCATCTTCTTCAGAAGAAACAAATGGTACCATCTTGAACAACTGAAACACCTATCATATCAGGAAAAAAGTAAGTATTTAGAACCAAAACTCATAAATAAAAAGATAGCTAACAGTCCTTTTAACTTACTTTTTCATAATGGAAGTACTTTTTACATAAGCTGTCATAATGCGGAGATTTCATATCTGAATAACATAGCATCCGAGGGAATCCACATTCTCTGAATTTCACAAACGGTTTTTACTGAAAACTGGGAATACTTCCATAATCTAAACACATAAGGCAAAAGGGAAGCCAAGTATAGTATAAGTGTCCTTCTCCTTAGCTTTCTCTTTCCTTGTCTCATTCTCATTGTCTGAAGTATTTTGTTTGGGCTTCAAGCAACTTTTCAATGATTTGAGTAACTTTACAACACAAAGAGATCCCCAATTGTAAGAAGAGTATAGTTCATCGTTATCAATGATTGTCATTACCCGCTCAGACACATTCCGAGTCTTGCGCTTTTCCATCAACACAGATTCAACAAAATAAATTATTGCCAACTTCACCGCATCATCCCTGCTGTCTACAAATGATGCAGTTGTACCAAATGGGTGACTAGTAATAAAATGCTACAAATCTCCTAACTCAATTCTATCCTTTTCAGGGAAGTAGACTATAGAAAGCCTATTAGCTCTTTCACTCAAAAATTTGAAGTCCATTGAAGAAGAACATTTCAACCCAATAATTATGTGGAAGGCTTAACGTGTGAACTTCACTTTATGATAAAACCTTGCATGTCATTGTATTTATGCCATTGCTTACAATTTCATAAAGCAACACACAATGAATAGGTTCGCCACAGAATTTCACACCTTCCAATCGGAAAAAGTTTTTGAAAACACCATCTCTTAACTTCTTCCATTGCGTGTTCGACAAGAAACTTTTTATTATTTCCTTATACTTAAAATCTCTTTTCCAATAGATCATCAAATTACGCTAATCATCAAACTCGAAAACACGTTCTCCTTCCATTAGCACACTACAAAGCAGAAAACAGAAGGTAAACATTAGGACTATTTTTCTGAAATGTCCTTAATATTTAAACTAAAAAACTAAAATTCAGGACCTAATCAGATGCATCTTTAATAGAAGCACGGTTAAAAATCCAAGTATTTTGCAAATTCCTAAACACAGTTAGCATACAAATTTATCTTTAGCCAAAATTCTGAATGACTGAATTACTCTGATTGCATATTACATAATCAAAACATTGATTGAACCACAAACACAATTCAATGTTACTAGGTTCTCAATAACTTTCACAGAAAATTCACTCTTATTCCTCAGCGAATCAAGTTATAATCATCATTTTGGACGTTTTTACCTTTATTGCTAAGACGCACATACTTGATCACAAACACAACATTATGACCCAATATTATTGCTGAATTAGAGATATAGAAAAAGAAAAATACATAAAAGCAAAATAGAAAACATACAATTCGATTCACGAAAAACGTCGACAAGTCGTTGTAGAGAAGATGACAATGGAGTACACATGAAGTTGGACAAAGGAAGTGAGCTCGAGATTAAACGCAGTGCTGACGCAACTGTAATCTTCGAGACATAAATTCCTCTAGTGATCTGACTTATCTTCCCTCCAAGATTAATGTATTCGATGCAGAGAAGATGACAAAGACTTACTGCATATAGGTAGAGAAGTAACGAGATGAAGTTATGGAGAGAGAAGCAACGGTTTTGAACTTTTGATAAAGGATTTGGGAAAGAAAAGAGATAGAAGAAAGGGTAAAAATAATCTTTCATATTAATTTTATAGAGTAGCAGTTATTTTTGCTCAACATTAGAATTTCTGAATAAAAAATAAATATCACCTTAAATAGCGGCTACCACACACCATTTTTACTCAAAACATCTACACTTGATCCCAATCGTAATACCCAGGAACCTCCTTATAGGAATTGACCCACTATTCTTTTTAATTACCTATGAACACATGTCTACATCTCAACCCTCCCTTTGCACATGTTGAGACCAACTGTTGTTTAACCTACTTTCCAAATTCATATGTCTACTTTCCTAATTTCATATTTAGAATACTCAGAACATGACAATCTTTCAGTAAGCATATCTCTCGTTTCGAAAGAGGTGGTTGATTCCCACCAATTGAATATGCAGTGTCTTCAATAATAATAATAGAAAAACTTTATCCGGAAAGAAGAGTAGAATATAGAGGGTTCTTTCAGGGTGAAGATTCTGAATGATTCACAAACCGAGAAATTGGGAAACATAAAACGATTAGATACAAAAATGAAACTCGGATCAAACTAGGTCACAATTGATTCCATATCAGTTTACTGCTTTTAACTGTTCAATGCAAAGAATCTACTTCTTTCCCCCTTCACCTGTTTACCCTGTATACGGTAAAAATCTCATGCCCCAATTTTATAAGCTCGAGAAGTTGCTTCGAGGGCAGAACCCTGGTAGAGGTCGAGGTCAAGCTCGAATGCGGAACCAGAGGCTCGAGGGCATGGGTGCTCGATGAGCGTCGAAGCAAGATACGACCGATGCGGAATAGTGCCGTTATGATTTTGTTACAGAAAGGACAAGATTCTCGCCACATCCCCAAAGATCATGGCACAAATTCCAGGATAGATTTGTACGAATTAGTACAAATCCTTACTAGGTGGTTATACAGATGTACCAATAAGATTCTTTACCAAAAATATAAGTGTATCTTATTTAGGGTTTCACCTCCTATATAAAGGGGACCCCAATCATTTGTAAAGAGAATCCAATCATTGGCAAAAAATATACTATCTTACTTTCTCGCTCATTGCTCTTCAGAATTGTTCTATAGCTTTACTGTTCTTACTTTACTATCTCTAACCCACCTCGAGGTCATCGGGCTCGAGGTCCAAATCGTTCAAGAAACACTGGTTTGGCTCATCGATTTCATTCATTTATACTCTGTATTACTTGTTTATTAATAGTATTGAACAAGATCACGTGTCTTTAAAAGAACGAATCAAATTTAATTGTTACTCGTATTTTCGAGGTAAACAGTTTGGCGCCCACCGTGGGGCTAAAGATAATAGTTATTATTTCAGTGCTAGTTTTCTTATTACACACGTTATTCTTCACACTTCTTCTTGTCAAAATTTCTTTGATTTCAGGCTAAAACATATCGAACTCAGCAAATACACCAATGCATGGTAATGACGGCCTCGGATTCCACGGGGAAAATGAAAATGCAACAGCTTCAGGGGCCGGTGTGCCACCGCTCAACCCTGGGGTAGCATCAGTTCCTAACCCAGTCGATGTTTGTTCACACATTGCTATAAACGTCAACTTGGGCACTGACGTCAGAGGAAGCGTGCGTGGAGAAGTTCGGCCCGGTGTCCAAAGATCACAGGGTCGAGGAGATGGAGAAGTCAGTCTCCAAGTGATTTTTGAAATGTTGCAAGCACAACAGATTGCTATCGCTCAGTTGCAAAGTCAGCAAAAGACTCTGAGCGTGGTGGGACCAGAAACTACTCATCGTGCTGAACCAGTTCCGGAGAGGTCGAGCAATAATGGGTCAGGAGCCGACCCCACAATCATGAGAATGCTCGAAGAACTCACAAAGAGGATCGAATCAGGAGATAAAAGGATCAAGGACAACGATAAAAAGGTGAAAACGTATAACTCGAGGGTCAACCAAATACCGGGAGCACCTCCGATTTTGAAAGGATTGGATTCTAAAAAGTTTGTGCAAAAACCTTTCCCCCCGAGTGCGGACCCGAAGCCTATTCTGAAGAAGTTACGCATGCCGTACATATCCAAATACAACGGGACCTCCGATCCCAATGAGCACATAACTACATATACCTGTGGTATAAAGGGGAATGTTTTGAAAGACGACGAGATCAAATCTGTTCTACTAAAGAAATTTGGGGAAACTTTGTCCAAAGAGACCATGATGTGGTACCATAACCTTCCCCCGCACTCTATCAATTCGTTTGCCATGTTGGCAGATTCGTTTGTAAAGGCACGTGTTGGTGCTATAAAGGTTGCAACAAGAAAGTCATACGTATTCAAAATCAAACAAAGGGACAATGAGATGTTAATGGAGTTTTGTATCCCGGTTCCAGTTGGAACGAATGGAGTTACCACCAGTCTCCAATGACTGAGTTGTTACAACCTTCACTTAGGGGCTAAATGAGTGGAGCTCGATAGCATCGAGGCAGTTGAAGCAGAACCTGATCGAGTATCCCGCCGTGACTTGGGCAGATGTGCATAACATATACCAGTCGAAGATTAGGGTCGAAGATGACCAGTTGGGAGCCCCCTTGGGCTCGGTTTATCCAAGTAGATTAGCAGCAAAGGATTCGAGAGATGGAGATAGAGATCCAAGGTCGAACAGGGATAGATATCAGCCATACGCCAAGGAGAGAAGGAATAGCTCAAGTCACAATGTACCTCGGAATGATCGAAGAGCAGATCGAGGACAGAATTCACGGGGACTCATGAGTAAAACCGGGTTCGATAGGCACTCAGGACCGGTAGAGGCGCTTTGATTATCAGAATACAACTTTAGCATCAATGCCTCGGGTATCGTCTCAGCCATTGGAAAAATTAGAGATACCAGATGGCCTAAGCCCATACAAACTGATCCTTCTCAGAGGAATCCCAACTTGATGTGCAAGTATCACGGTACAAATGGGCACATGACCGAGGATTGCAGGCAACTAAGAGAGGAGGTAGCCTGATTGTTCAATGAGGGGCATCTTCAGGAATTTCTCAGCAATAGAGCCAAGAACCATTTGAGAGAAAGAGACGCAAACAGGAAGAATGAACCAGAAGAACCTCAACATGTTATTCACATGATCATCGACGGAGTCGACGTCCCACAGGGACCCGTATTCAAATGCACCAAAGTGTCAATCACAAGGGAGAAGCGGACTCGGGACTACATGCACGAGGACACCCTCATATTCAATGAGGAAGACACCGAGGTCTTATCTCAACCGCACAACAATGCACTGGTAATTTCTATTCTTTTAAATAAAAATCAAGTTAAACGTGTTCTTGTGGATCTAGGTAGCTCATCAAATATAATCAGATCGAGGGTCATAGAGTAGCTCGGGCTGCTTGAACAAATCATACCAGCATCTCGAGTTTTGAATGGCTTCAACATGGCAAGTGAAACAACGAAGGGGAAAATCATCCCCTCAGTGAATGTGGTCGGAACCATACAAGACACAAAGTTTCATGTCATCGAAGGTGACATGAGGTATAATGCTTTGCTTGGAAGACCGTGTATCCACAACATGAGGACAATGCCATCAACCCTTCATCAAATGATGAAGTTCCCCACAAAAGATGGCGTAAAAATGGTATATGGGGAGAAACACGCGGCTAAGGAGATGTTCGCAGTCCATGACTTAACACCAGTATCGACGCCCTCTACATCGGAAAAGTCGAGCGTCAGGGAGAAACATGTAACTAAATAGCAATCACAATCTATATCCTCGGTTGAGCCCGAGGAACAGGTGATCGAGGAAAAGGTGGTCGAGGACGAAGAAGAAGATTTCCTTACCCCTCGAGCTTTCGTCGCCCCTGAGGAGTCAGATGCGATGAAGTCCACGATCGAGGAACTTGAGTAGGTGATATTGATCGAGTATCTACCGGAACGAAAAGTATACCTGGGGACGGGATTAACCCCTGAAACCAGGAAAAAACTCATTCAATTACCTATCGATAACATTGATTGCTTTCTTAGTCCCACTTAGATATGACAAAGATCCCACCGGTGATAACCACCCATCGACTAAGTGTCGATCTCAGATTTAAACCGGTGAAACAAAAGAGGAGGCCTCAGTCCGAGGTAAAGCACGCATTCATCAAAGACGAGGTAACCAAACTTCTCAAGATAGGGTCCATTAGGGAAGTAAAATATCCCGAGTGGCTAACTAATGTAGTAGTAGTCTCTAAAAAGGGAAACAAACTTAGAATGTGTGTAGACTACAAAGATTTGAACAAAGCATGCCCTAAAGACTCTTTCCCATTGTCCAACATCGATCGTTTGATCGATGCCACGGCCGGCCATGAGATCCTTACTTTTCTCGACGCCTACTCTGGTTACAATCAAATTCGAATGAACCTAGAGGACCAGGAAAAGACTTCGTTTATCACGAAGTATGGTACATATTGCTATAACATAATGCCCTTCAGGCTAAAAAAATGCAGGGGCTACATACCAACGCTTAGTTAATAAAATATTCGAACATCAGATAGGCAAATCTATGGAAGTTTATATTGATGACATGCTAGTTAAGTCCCTGCGCGCAGAGGACCATTTGACTCATTTGTAGGCAACGTTCGATATCTTAAGAAAATGCAACATGAAACTCAACTCCGAGAAATGCGCTTTTGGAGTTTGCTCGGGCAAGTTATTAGGTTTCATGGTGTCGAACAGGGGGATTGAGATCAACCCCGACAAAATAAAAGCCATCGAGCAAAATCACCGTCGTAAACATTGTGAAAGTCGTGCAACGGTTAACCGGACGGATAGCTGCCCTAGGCCGGTTTATCTCGAGATCATCGGATCGGAGACATCATTTCTTTTCCCTACTCAATAAGAATAACGACTTCCCATGGACTACAGAGTGTCAACAATCCTTAGAAGAATTAAAATGGTATCTCTTGAGCCCACCCTTGCTTCATACTCTGAAGGAGGATGAAAAACTCTACTTGTATTTAGTCGTGTCCGAGGTAGAGGTAAGTGGCGTGTTGGTTCGAGAAGAACAATGTACACAATTTCCTGTTTATTATGTAAGTCGGGCCCTAGGAGATGCTAAAACCAGGTATGCGCATTTAGAAAAGTTAGCACTTTCACTAACAAGCGCATCTAGGAAATTAAAACCATATTTTAAGGGTCACCCTATATGTGTATTGACTATGTACCCACTTCGAAATATCTTGCATAAGCCCGAACTATTGGGCCGATTGGTCGAATGGGCCATCGAACTTGGAGGGTATGATATCGAATATCAACCCCCAAGGCTATCAAGTCTCAAATTTTGGCATACTTCGTGGCTGATTTTATGCCTGCCTTCGTACTTGAAGTAGAAAATGAACTCTTGCTAAAAACGGGTACATCTTCAAGGGTATGGACCCTCTTCACAGATGGCGCATCGAATGTGAAAAGGTTCGGGCTCGGTATTGTTTTAAAACGCCTACGGGCAATATCATAAGGCAATCTATCAAAACTTCTAAATTGACTAACAATGAGGCCAAGTATGAGGCCATGATTGCAGGTCTCGAACTGGTCAAGGGCCTGGGAGCAGAGGTCATTGAGGCCAAGTGTGACTCTCTTCTAGTAGTAAACCAAGTAAAGAGAAGCTTCGAAGTTCGAGAAGATATAATGCAAAGGTACTTAGACAAACTTCAAGTGACATTGCATCGCTTCAAGGAATGGACACTGGACCATGTACCTCGAGAACATAACAACAAGGTTGATGCACTTGCGAATTTGGGGTCGTCAGTCGAAGAAGATGATATTGTCCCGGGGACTGTCGTCCAATTTTCGAGGTCGGTAGTCGAAGAAGGCCATGCGAAAATTAATTCAATAAGTTTGACGTGGGATTGGAGGAATAAGTACGTCGAATACTTGAAGCACGAGAAGCTCCCCTCAGACCCAAAAGAGTCGAGAGCCTTGCGAGCCAAAGCAGCTCGATTCTCACTCGATGAAAATGGAACGTTATATAGAAGAACCTTCGACGGACCACTGAGAGTGTGATTGGGACTAGGAGACACCGATTATGTACTACGAGAAACCCACAAAGGCACTTGCGGGAACCATTCCAGTGCCGACTCTTTGGTTCGCAAGGTGATTAGAGCAGGATATTACTGGGTTAGCATGGAAAAAGATACTAAGGAGTTCGTATGAAGGTGTGATAAATGCCAAAGGTTTGCACCGATGATCTATCAGCCCGGTGAACAACTCCATTAAGCCCTATCCCAGTGGCCATTCATGAAATGGGGGATGGACATCGTTGGCCCCCTACCAACGACGCCAGGTAAAGCCAAGTTTATTTTGTTTATGACTGACTACTCTTCAAAATGAGTAGAAGCACAGGCCTTCGAGAAAATAAGAGAAAAATTAGTCATTGACTTCATATGGGACCACATGGTGTGTCAGTTCGGGATACCCGCCGAAATAGTATGTGACAATGGGAAGCACTTCATTGGCAACAAAGTGACAAAATTCTTCGAAGACCATAAAACCAAAAAGATTCTGTCGACGCCCTATCACCCAAGCGCAAATGGCCAGGCTGAGTCCACAAACAAAACCATCATTCAAAACTTAAAGAAGAGGTTGAATGATGCTAAAGGGAAATGGAGAGAAGTATTGCCCGAGGTGCTATGGGCATATCGAACAACGTCGAAATCGAGAACGGGGAAACCCCATTTCTTTGGTGTATGGGTCCGAAGCTTTAATTACGGCCGAGGTCGGGGAACCTAGCGTCAGGTTTCAGCATACTACCGAGGATTCTAACCATGAGGCTATGAACACTTGTCTCGAGCTAATAGATGAAAAACGTGAAGCTGCACTAGTTCGAATGGCCGCAAAAAAGCAAAGGATCGAGAGGTATTACAATAGAAGGGAAAACCTTCGCCATTTCGGAGTCGGGGACTTAGTTCTAAGGAAAGTCACCCTCAATACTCGAGACCCAAACGAAGGGAAGCTAGGCTCTAATTGGGAAGGATTGTACCGAGTCCTCAGAGTCGTAGGGAAAGGATCCTACAAACTCAGCACAATGGAAGGCGAGAAACTACCAAACAATTGGAACATATCTCTGCTCAAACGATATTATTGCTAAGGTATGACCTTCTCCCCTTTTTCATTTATATTTAAGGCTAACTCCTTGCAGGTGTTCGATTGGAGACATCGAAGCACCCTTCAACTCGAAGACCTTAGGTTTTAAAGCATGTGTTGCACTTTTTCCCCCTTATATTGGGTTTTATCCTAAATGGGTTTTACCGACAAAGTTTTTAACGAGGCAACACTTATATGCTACCTAAGGGGGAACTCAACAAGTATTCAAGGCTTCTTTTCAATCAACCTCGAATACTGGGGGGCATCACCCTTGGAGGTTGTACTTTTGGAGAAAACAATTCATGCCAAAGTGGGCTTCGATAGGAGACCTTTGTAATGGGACAAACGGTCAAAAGAACCGTGTCCATGTAGAATAGTCGAGCCCCCGACGGAAAAAACTGTACACATGTATCAATTATTCAAAGAAGCATTTTTGCTATATCAAAATACTTTGTGTTTCAAAGAAGTCTTCTATTATACGAGTTTGACACTTATAATTCTACGAGAAACAGCTCAAAGGCCAAAACACAAATGCACCCCGAATACTCGGGGACTGTCTTCGACAGTTAGCGCATCAAATCATCGAAAACTCGAACTCATAAGACCTCAAAGAGGAATCCCCTCGATATAAAGGCCAAGGCCATCATACTCGGGGACTAAAGGCTACGGCCATGTGAAAGGCTACGACCATATGAAAGACTACAGTCATATGAAAAGGCTATGACCGAAATAATACGGCTCGGAAATGTCCGACTTCCTCCATAAATCTAAAGGCCTCCAAACACTTAGAAAAAGCGGTTAAATCGGGCTACCCTCGGCAAAAGCAAATGATAAAGGGCTTCGATAAAACCAGCCCTCGAATAATTCAGAGGCTTCGATAATATCAGCCTTCGAAAAAACCTCAAGAGGTATTCAATTATCATTACCCAACGAATTGCAAACGAGGTTCCAATCGATCGAACCTTCGAAAAATCCAACGAGTACGAATACAAAAAACACGTACTAAGGCATACCAAATTTTTCACTAAGTCTTTTAGCCGGAAAGGGAAAAATTATAGCCACTTTAGTGGCCGAATTGGCCTGACCTAGAAGAGTCTAAGGGCCAACCTAAAAGAGCCTAAGGGCTAATATTTAAGAGCATAAAGGCCGAAGCAAACGGAGCTCGAGGCCTTACTCTCACTTAGCTCGGACTCAAAAGTCCCATCACCTCGAGCTAGCATCAAACCGACTTAAAGCTTAGCCCGAGGATAAAACCTAAGAGGTATTCTGTCTGTAAACCTAAGGGTTTACCTTACCGAGACATAAGTTCATACCAACCCGGTACCGAAGCATGCCTGTCAATTTTAAAGCCGAAAGATGTTTCGCAAGGCCCGGGAGTACACTCCTCAATACGAGGTGGTACCACCGTTTTGCTCTTAGATTGGCGTGAGGACGAAGAGGCTTTTTCTTTTTGTGGAACTGTCTTAGAAGTTTTGGCCATTGTTGTTGTTGAGAAATTTAGAAGAAGAAAAGAAAGTTGGTGATGAAATGGGCACAAGAGAAGAATAAACGCAGAGAGAATAGGAAAATGTTGTGAGAAGTAAAATTTGTAAAGAGATGGGTTGAAGTATTTATAGAAATCGCCTATGCGTATTGAGGAAGCGAAACGACTGACCAATAGCCTCTTTTCATTAATGGCCTTTCGAAAACTGTGCAGACGTGACCTTTCACGACCTTTAGTCACACCAATTGATGACATCACGAGACTGACATCATGGTTGGGGCATCGAAGGGTCGAGAATCAAATCGTTTCTTATCCTTTCATTCTAAGAAACGCGGGGACTGTCTGTATACGATAAAAATCTCATGCCCCGATTTTATAAGCTCGAGAAGTTGCTTCGAGGGCAGAACCCTGGTAGAGGTCGAGGTCAAGCTCGAACGCAGAACAAGAGGCTCGGGGGCATGGGTGCTCGATGAGCGTCGAAGCAAGATACGACTGATGCTGAATAGTGCCGTTATGAGTTTGTTACGGAAATGACAAGATTCTCGCCACGTCCCCAAAGATCATGCCACAAATTCGGGGATAAATTTGTATGAATTAGTACAAATCCGTACTAGGTGGTTATACAACTGTACCAATAAGATTCTTTACCAAAACTAGAAGTGTACCTTATTTAGGGTTTCACCTCCTATATAAAGGGGACCCCAATCATTGACAAAAAATATACTATCTTACTTTCTCGCTCATTGCTCTTCAGAATTGTTCTCTAGCTTTAGTTCTTACTTTATTGTTCTTGCTTTACTATCTCTAACCCACCTCTATATTACTTGTTTATTAATTAATATTGAACTAGATCACATATCTTTAAAAGCACAAATCAAATTTAATTATTACTCGTATTTTCGAGGTAAACATACCCAAAACCCCAATCCATCCTTTTTACCCCTTGCTAAGGTACAGTGATGTCTAGAAGAGCAAATGAAAACGTTGGCATAGCCTCAAATCAGAAGCTAATTAAACACTCGGCCAACTAAAAATTAGCCATACCAAAGCAATTACATTGATAAATCAGATTCCTGTTTTTTTTAAAGTACATTGATGAATCAGATCCTCACAGCATAATAGCTAAGTTTAGAAAAAAATGAAGGTTATACAAATAGGCCAAACATCCAAAATGCGAGGTTGAAATCGTAACTATTATACTAGGAAATTTTCCAACAATATCTCACTGTAACTTCTATTTATAGCTGGTGTCCTCGGCTAACCACCGGGTTCCTGCTATCTCCATACCCGTTAACTCTATCCAACAAGGTTAAGACAGTTGGGAAGAAATCACCCAATGCTTTTTGAATCCACCGAAATTTGAACTGTGGTCCTCAATAATCTTTGTATAACTGATAGCTGCTTCAAGGACCAAACCAGTAGTTTTTCACCACTGCCATTGAGAAAAAGAGAGCCGTGTTTTCATGTCACTGACCACTACTTCATGTTAGTCCCCTAGTCTTCAGGACAGAGTCCCCTTAACCTCCCTCTTGGTCAGTTCTCCTTCTTGCTCAGTTCATCTTGTGAAGATTGAGCTAAAACCTAGGGCTCTGAATGAATGACTTCAACAACTTCATGCTTGGACCATGACAATGTAAATTACGGCCCTGCCGTCTCATGGTGATATTATGATATATCTGGCCCATGAAAACTGGAATAAGAAAATGTAGAATCAACAGCCAATATAGCTCCATTCATCACTTAAAAATAAAATAAGGTAGGAAATTTGCTGTTACCTTGACACTCACATTGTTGTAGAAATTCCCGAAGATCCACCACTTGCAGTGATACTTGATCTTTCTCCAGGTCTCCACAATCAAGAAAGTATTGAGCTCCAGAAAAAATCATGGGTGTGATCCTGGATAAGCGCCTGACATTATAGTTCACCAAAAACAAGAGAATAAGCTAAGTCAGGCCCACACAACAGTAGAGTTCGTAGAAGTTGAAAAGCCAATTGAAAAATCAAAACAATAATAATATTATGGTCTTAGCTGGTTTATTAACTTGGAGCCTTACTAACAACAGATTACAGTGCTAGCTCTTAGAGGAAGGACTTTATTGATAGATATGGAAAGAGAGATGTGATAAAAGACAATGCATCCCCACATTACCAACAATCAAAAAAATACGTTCCCAGATTACCATATAAGAGAATCCAGAAGGAAATAGAAGCAAGGAGTAGAGGCTCTCTAGTCTAATTCCATTGTACTTATGTTAAAGCTACGTTAAGAAAAAACTATAAACCCTCCAAAGAAGCCAAATATCATTTTCTTTATTGTTAAAGAAGCCAAATATCCTATTCCCGCATAGACCCAAATGCACTGCCACAAGAAGCAACCCTTCTTTTCGGTCAGTACAATAAACATACATATCATTATGATACAGCATATAATGGTCAACTACTTGGATTTTCCACCCGTAGACAACGTCACATTCAAATCAACAAAACTATTGAATCTTAGCTCACCATAGAAAGCATTTCTGGAGATGTATAAGCCAAATCCTTTAAATGTACCACTAACACTTGCAAAACAGAGAACCATACAATTAAATAATTGAGAGATAACTTGGACCTTGCAGACACATTCAACCGTGATTTACCAACTTGAATAATAAGACTTTTATAAAGTCTATATCTTTAAAGGCATTCCTGTCAATAGCCCACTTTCAGTCCACCAAGAAAGAAATTCACCAAGTGCGAAATAAGCCACCATTTTAGCATGGTTTTTGTTGTTTCATGAACTAAAATAAAAACTGACTTTTATTACCAGTATGAATTACATATTCACTCGAGTATTATTTGGACTTCCCTTGGCCCAAAAAGCAGACTACCTCATAGGCTAAACAAGGTATGCTTTTGCCAGGTTAGTTGTGCATTCATATGTATAATATGCATAATATATATACATATGTATATTGTGTATATGTACATTACGTATGTTTATATATGTGTGTGTGTATATATATATATATAGCACTTGTTACTTGATCGAAGAAAAAAGTTTCATATGTAGCACCAAGAAGATGTGGTAAGTAAAATATTCACAAGAAAATAAATATAAACAAGGAAAAAGGGAAAACATAGAGGGGTAGGCTCCTAGGCGGGGCCCTCAAAAATTCCTGTTACTCTCCATTCTCACATATGTTGCTCAGGCCCTTCAAATCCCTTCCGCACACATGTCGATCCAACACAATTTGCGTGTGGGTGGAGGGAGGGGAGGGGGTTTCCACATTGGATTTGGTCAACTTACCTTGGATGTTTTGACTACATCTTGGTTTGAGTTTAGGGTTTATATCATACGTAGATAGTTATATAAAGTATGAGAACGCATTACTATTACACGAGAAATCTTATGAATAAAATATTAGGTATTTATTAAGAATTATATTTTATTAGTTTTAGCTCAATAAGTTTTACTAATCATTTATATACTTATATATGCTTCAATGTACATTTATTGACAGTATCCGAGCACCTGTATCTGTACTCAGATCCATTACCTCAAATCTTAAAACTTATGTGATGAAGAATCCGACCTCTATCCGCACTCGTATCGAGTACCCGCATCTGAGCAACATAGATTCTCAGGCACCAAAGACGAAGGGAAAAAGAAGGAAGAGAGACATCTCCGACAATGCATCTCACTGGATGGCTTCAGATTCATCCTCAAGGCATCTACCATTTCGCTTTTCAATTTGAACTCGAAATTGAGTGTGGTGCAGTTCTCCAACACTTCTGTCCACTGTACAATGTAGAAAAGATATTTATTGTCTTTTTCTGACACATGAAAGCAATGACTGGTCATAATCCTCCCCTCTATATTGCAGTTATCCAAAAAACAAAAAAATTAATAATTGATTAACTTTTATTTCCAAAATATCTAGTATTTGTGTGTGGGCTTCTACATCTTCATACTTTTGGGTTTATGCTAATCTCCGCTCACCACAGAGAAAAAGGAGGAAAAAAATTTCCTTTCATACCATTTTTATACAGATTCAAAAGCATGAATGATATAACATTTAACAATAAAATAAAATAATCATCATCTTATCTCACTTAAATATTTAAAGAGAAAAATATTCCAATTTTTAAAGCCTTACTAAATGAAAATTCAAGAATTTTTTTCTTTTATTGGTAAGGTAAAGTCCTAGTCGCCCACAAGAAAATCGCAGAGTTAGGCTTAATACATACGTTAGTCCTCCAACTTGCACAGAAATCCCATTTACACACCTTTTCTTCATGGCATCATCCTTCTTAATTCTGCAAAATCCATGTCTAAGACCCTCCTAGATAGCATAAGACCACTCCCTCTTGGAAGTACATGATACGCACCACTCATGACACATGTCATGGAAAAAAATGAAAAAAGGTCCATCCTTGCTAGCTTTCCACCATTTTTCCAAGCAAAATTTACAGGTGAAGACCCCCTTTTCCCATTATCCTTTTCTTGGTTGAATTTTTGGCTGGACCAAATCTTGGCAGTCTCTGTAGAAATCTTTCTCTATTTTCATTCCATAACCCTGTGGCTTTCTACCGTCACTTTTTCTCGACAAACTTTGCTGATAACAAACCCATTTTCCCATCAATAGATTTAAAACCAAAAAGAATGCAAAATATGCATGAGAAACAAAGGATCTATCTCCATTATCCTTATCTTTTCTATCTTTTCCCTGCTTTCTCATTCCTTCTTCCTAACTTCCCTCTGAGAAATCTTGGCAATCAAGTGACCAAGAGAGTTTCTGCTTAACTGGACCGTGGTTGAGTTTATGTGGCTAACAGTAGAGCATGCACCTCTAGTTGTTGCGTTTGATATGGTTGAGCTCATGTGGCAAACAGTAAAGTGTGCACCCTATAGTGGCTGCTTACTGGAGCAATGCCGTACCGGAGAGTTCAGAGGATAAGAACTATTGGAGACGGAAAAGAAAGAAGGAAAGAGAAAAAAAAATACAATAAGAAAAAAAAGAGATAAAAGAAGTGTAATAACCCAATATTTTTGATATACTTATTATTTGTGAGATTGAGAATGATTAAATAATTAGTGAGCTTAATATTACACATCTAGTGGGGTAACAAAAAAATAATTAGAATAATAAATAATGATTTAAAAAAAAATGTGTTACGCACACATTATTTCTGTGTTGGCCCACGTACAAAGATTTAAGTTAGAGGGTAAGGTCATTAACTAATGCACATACATAAGGGTTTAGTCGGCGGCAAACATATTTTGGAAGAAAAGGTTACAAATTGTCTTTGGGTGCAGTAGCATTGTCGAAACCGAGAACTAGGAGAGTCGACTGCTTTTGCAACTCAAATTGCTATCCAGGTATACGATTAACTTCATATTCCTAGAATTAAACTAAGGGTAGTTAAAGTTATTTGTAATGATGACAGGAATTACTTTGAATATATAGTGGCCATGGCATATACGTACCTAAAAACCTTGGGAAAATACATAGAATATTATAATGGAACCTTGCTATTTAATAAGAACAAAGCTCTTAAATATTGGTATTATGAAATTGGACTACTTGACAAAGGAATCTATTCCAGAAAATTCCATACAACGTTGGCTTAAGATTGTTTATATATTCATGAAATATACACTTACACTTCATTCTTCATGCACAGATTCACATTTGTTTATGAAACAGATACTATCACATTCTACTTAGGAGTAAACGTCTGAATGAGCTTTAATGTGTTTTTGAATATCTGTGTATAAAGAGATTAGTCGACTAGTTAACAGGTCACATGCCGAGTATCATATTGTACTCTAATACAAGAAATTAGCCCGACTACTATAATTGACATTATTAATTAATATTTTGGATAGATTGAGGCTATTGAAAGTCGTTTGGTTGGCGTTCTAGAAGTCGCAAAGTTGGGAAACTTGTCGTTGGCGAGGTAAGTGAGACTTTAAGCTTTTCTAAAGTCCGTTTTAAAAATGTGTTTTCTCTGCTTGGTCCATGTGTTGGGGCAAGCGTGCGCTTGGCACAATCGGTGGTCTTAGACCAGCCGCAAATATATTATTTTAATTGAAGTACAAAAACATATATATATTATTTTATAAGTTGTTTGATAGTTTGATACGGCTGTGCGTCATGATGTTGAGTTTAATACGGCTGTGCGCCATGATATTAAGTTTTATACGGCTGTGCGCCATGATGTTGAGTTTGATACGGCTGTGCGCCATGACGGCTGTGCGCCATGATGTTGCGGCATTGTGTATGCCTTCGTACATCACCCGAGCTTTGTATCTGTTTTTTTTATATATTTGAGGCATTGTGGTGCCGTTGTGGACTCGTAGATGTGTTGGTAAATTTCTTTCAATGCAATTATGATATGTACTCTTGTTGGTTAATTCTTAAGGACTCTGGTGATACACATATATTGAGTTATTGTATAGTTATCATATTTACTATATCATTCCTGTTGTGGTGTGTTTGTATTTTCCAACACTTGTTCCAGGGGTATTTAAAGTGGCGGGTCGAGGATCTTACTGGGTTATATTTACGTATAACTCACTCCTTACATGCATCTCTATGCAGATACCGTTGCAGGAGATAGGGCTAGTGGCTGACGAGTTCGCTGAGTGGCTCCTATTGCTAAAGGTGAGCAGCCGCATTATCCGTGGAGGCCGTTGTTTCAGCTCTACCTATATTATGTCTATTATTTCTTTCGGGTTTGCATGCCCGTCACTTAAACTTCTATTACTCCATTAGATGCTCCACATTCTTAGTATGTAATTTGGGTTAGAGATTTAGTATTTGAATTCTCTTTAGATTATAAATAAATTATGAGTTTAGTCGAATAATTATTTCGTATTTAATAATATTTAGTGTTTTTGGGCTAGTACGTGTTTCTCTCAATGCTTGTACAATAGGTTAATAGTACAGGAATTGGTTCGCCTAGCGGGCAGTATAAGCTAGGTGCCAGTCACGTCTAGGGAGTAGTTTGGGACGTGACAAGAAGTGTAAAAAAGGAGGTAACACTAAAAAGAAGAAACAAGCTGAAAAATATTTTTAAAATGGGATTTTGACAGTACCCTTGCTGGTAAGTGATGCAGTGACACACATGCCACAATGGCATTTTCGTGGGGCTTTTGCTACGGAAAATAGACACGAAGAAAAGTAAAGGATTTTTGTTCAAGTTTGGGGAGTAAAGTATGTATTAATCCTATGTTTTACGACTTTATGCCTTAAAATGAATGTGTTGATAGAACTTTAAGGAAATAACATGCATTTTTATCACTTCTTTAGAAGAGAACTTCCGAGTTAGACATGATTAGCTGACAAGGGGATGACTAGCACAATTTCTAAAACCAACCAAGACTAGTTGATTAGCCTTTAGTATTTCCTTGCCACAAAGAAGCATCAATTTAGTCTTTTTCTATTGATATTTAGCATGATATGTATCCCTTTTCTTTTCAACAAGAAGACATCAAACCCAAATGCAACATTTCCAACCCAATGTTAAGCACCAATTATGAGAAAACTTACCGCCTTTTTCTGTTTCCACGGAGGATCAGACCTAGGGGACAAGCCGATAATTCTCTCTACAACCGGGATAACAGCACAAAAATGAATGGTATTACCTAAGAAAGACAAAAGAACCAGTTGGGTCGATACATATATTGACTAGTATCATGCTTACACTAGTTTCTTTTTAATAGGGGTATCTAGTTTACCCTTTACAAACAACAACTACCCAGTAAAGTTCCACAAAGTGGGGTACGCAGACCTTACCCCTACCACGATAGGGCAGAGAGGCTGTTTCCAATAGACCCTCCGCTCAGGAAGACGGAAATACAAACAAGAAAAGACAATTCATTAGTAACTTCAGCAGAAATCGTAGAAATAGTAACATAAGCATTCATTAGTAACTTCACTAGTTTACCCTTTACAATAGTCTTAATAATATCTAGCATATGAAACAACTACTATAGAAGCTTTGTTTTTTTACGGAACCAAGCACAAATAAACAGAATACAAAAGGATGATATTGATAAATTAGTAGAGAAACTGGACAAGCAATACATCTAGTTTAGGAACCTCCAAGAACAAATATGAAAAAAGAGAGGATGACAAAAGGAAGGCCCTATTTCAATCTCTGACAACTCATCTTTAACTTCTTATGAATCACCTTTAGTTTGACTTCCCCTAACAAATTAAATTTTCATTAATAACTAAACCTATAAACTGGTACGCCTAGAAATACATACTTTCAGTAGAGTGGATAACCCTCATTTACAGCATGACACATAAAAGATTCTTGGAAAAACTTTCAAATCTTCCTTTATTGTGCTCATACAAAAGAAGAATGGTGCGAAGGATATACACTCAATAGTATACTGGGGAACGTTAAAAAATAATATCCGAAGAGCTAGACGGAAGGTCAAAACTGGTAAGCTCATCTCCACATCCCAGAATGCTTTTATTGAAAGACATATTCTAGATGCATCCCTTATAGCAAATGAATCGGCCAACTCGAAATTCAGGAAAGAACCAAGAGTTGTGTGAATTGGACATCAAGAAATTATCGTATCTATGTTTGGAAGAATGGGTTTCGGCTACAAATGGATAACATGGGTAACATTGTGCATGAACATTAAATCTTCCATTCAGTAGTACACCATTTTTGTAGTTTAAAGAAACAAGACAAGGGAATCCTTTACCACCATATCCTCTCTTTTTTTAAAGGTATTTTATTGATGTATCAGCACTAGGCTGGTGCTGTGAATTACATCCAAAAAATTCCCGAAGTACACAACAGGTTCCTACTAACTGCTCATGTAGGCAATGAAATATAGCAACGTTTCAGCATTATGTACAAATTCTAGTTTTCAACAAAACATAATATGTATTTACCAGTCAGTTATCTCATTTTTTCTATTTTAGAACATTTAAACAACATGTGAGCACAAAAGAAAACAGGAGTAAACTGAAACTTACCTCAGTATTGAGATGGGGTTGAATCGGATATGGGAAAAGACACTGTATAATCCGACCTCTACAATGATAGAACCAGAGAAGAAAAATACTATTTCTCAGGTTTGCATTTTATGAACTGCATAGTCGACTACTTGTAACCATAAGTCCTCTTTTCATCATTTCAGTTTGCAAGGCAAGAACTTCTTCTAGATTACCGATCTCTTGATATTTTCTTATAAGACATGAATATACAACCTCATCAGGTTTAACGCCCTTGTCAATCATCTCATCAAAAAAAATTCTTGCCTGAGGCATCTGGCCATTTTTCGAAAGCCCACAAATCAAAGCAGTGTAGGCATGAAGGTCAAGCTCCAAACCACTTTCGGTCATTCTCCTGCGCAAATCTAAAGCATCTTGAATATTTCCCTGCTTTAGGTTTCCATCAATCAAGGATGTATAAGCTATTTTATCTGGAAGTATACCTTTGCCAAGCATTTCATCAAACAGCTTTTCTGCCACCTCTAGACATTTATTTCTACAGAGGCCATGAATAAGAGCTGTATAGACCACAATATTAGGATGCAAACCCATTTTTGGCATTGAATGGAAATGATCCATTGCTTCGTGGACAAATCCCAACCGACACAAGCCATCGATTAATGTAGAATACGTAACAACAGTGGGGGAAATATCTCTTTCCTGCATTTCATTTAGGACAGTCTGTGCTTCTACGGGTTTTCCAGCCTTAAAGTAAGCATCAGCAAGTATTGTGTATATGACATAGTTTGCTTCTATTCCAAGTCCCTTCATTTTATCAAATAAAACCTTGGCTTCTTCAAACTTCTCATCAGAGCAGAAACTCCATAAAACAATTCCATAGAGTAATGTGTCTGGTCTGATATTATTTTCTTTCATTTGCTCCAAAATATTCATAGCATCCACTAGCCTTTTTGATTTGATATACCCATGGATGAGAGCAGTATAGACTTCTAAATTTGGGATAATCCCATCCTTCAGCATGACCATATAAACTTCTTCAGCTTCCTTGATTTTCCCTTCTTTACAAAGACCATCAACCAATGTCGTGTAGGTCACAACATTTAAATTAACTCCTACCTCTAGCATCTCTTTAACAAGTTTCAAAGCTTCATCAACTTTACGAGCTTTAAAATGTGCATCAATCAAGGAAGTATAAGTAAATTCATTAGGAGCAAGACCGACCCGCCTCATGTCAACAAAGAACTTGATAGCTCCTTGTAACATCCCTTCTTTGGCAAAAACATCGATAAATGTGCTGTAAGTAACCACATTGGGCTTCAAGCCACTTTTCTTCATCTCATGCAGATAATTAAATGCTAATACCATCCTTCCAGATCGACAAAAACAATTGATTAGTGTATTATATGTTACTACATCAGGAAAACATCCAACTTTCTTCATTTCTTCGTATAGAGAAACCATATCGTCTAGCTCCCCATGCTTACCAATACCATCAATGAGAGAATTGTATGTAATTATATCTGGATCAATGCCAATATCCTTCATCTGAGTGAATAACCTTTTTGCAGCATTCAAGTCCCCATCCTTACATAAATAGCCAATCATTATATTGTAGGTGAACACTGTTGGAACAATTCCAGACTCAATCATATCCTGAAAGAACTTCAAGCATGAACTTTTATGGCCTAACATTGAGAGTCTGTGCAAAAGATAATTACAAGACCGTGCTTTGGGAAGAACTCTAAAACTTGTCATCCTTGAAAAGCACTCACTAGCCTCCTTAAGCAACCCTAACTCAATTAGAACACTAAATAATGCATCAAACACCCCATACCCGGACACACAAGTGTTCCTTGTTGACCAAAGAACATCAAGTACATGGGAACAAGGCAACACATCACTTAAAGTAACCAGCTCTTTTAGAACATCAAGTGTATCCCTATACATTCTAGAACAGAACAAAATGTGAGCTACAATACAATAACTCTCCGCAGTATGAACAAAAGCAGTCTGCGTTTTGGCCCACTTGAAAAACTTCAAAACTAACCTTGGTTCTTGTTTCAATGCCAAAAGAATTTTGGGGATCCAAATAGGAGCTAAACCGGAGTCAAAGAGTCTCACAATCCTAAAATCATCCAATTTCTCTTCCCGTATGATTTTCTCTATAGAGGAGAACCCACTAGAAGTATTTTTATTATTATTATTATTATTATTATTATTTGTCGAAAATGAGTATCTGAATATGCAAAGGAAACTGTTGACAAAGAAGAACAAGTTTTGAGATGATGAAGTAGGAGAAGCTAACAAATGGCGCTGAGACTTTCTGAATAGGCCGCGAACAAAAATTAACATGGCGTGAGCATACAAATACAACAGTAGAGCTTCACTAATTGACTCCATTCATTGCTACCCAACACACCCGTTTTTGTGCCGCTGCTGCTGCTGAGTTTTAGGGTTTAAGCAGCGGAGATGTGAAATACAACCAGTCCAGGGCCTCTTGCTAATCTAACGCTAATTTTTTATTTATTGTTTGCTATGTTGTATTAAATATGACAATTGCATAATTTGTAAAAATGTATAAGTTATACCAGTGCTAATTACCCCACCCTCTATAAGGTATAAGTTGATATTAAATTTTTATACCAGTACTATACCTTCTTATACCTCATATCAGACGACCCCTAATAGTAATGTCTAAACATTATACACTACGGGTGTGTTTGGTACCAAATAAAATATTTTCCGAAAAATATTTTTTAATTTTCTCATATTTGGTTGGTTTAAATATTTTGGAAAATATTTTTTATATCATTTTCCTACAATTGGTGGAAAATATTTTCCTTATCAATAAAAAGGAAAACATTTTCCAAAACTCATTCTCAGCATTCCCCATCCTCACCAACCCAACCCACACGGCCCTATACCCCCACACCCCCCAACCCCACCTCATATTCTCTCTCCAAAAAGGTTTTTTCCCATCACCATCCGCCCTACTACCCCCATCCATCTCTCCCACCGCCACCCCCACCCCGCAACTTTTTTTTGTATTTTCTACTTTCTGTTTTTCGTTTTTCTACACCATCTACCTCCACCCCGCCAAACCCCACCCCCACACAAAAGAAAAAATTTACTTTTTTGTAATTTTTAAATTTCTGTTTTTTCTTTTTTCTGCACCACCATCCCCCCTGCCTCCCCCCCCCCTCCCTCTCTTCCGCCTCCCCTCCGGAAAAAAAATCTTTTTTTATATATCTTCAATTTTACTTTTTTCATCTTTCTGTTTACAGGTTCAAAATTTTACTTTAACGGTTCGGAAGTTTATGAAATTTATGGGTTCAGAAGGTTGTTGGTTCGAAAGTTTATGGCTTCATATTTATTGTATATGTATGCGGTTAAAATCGAACACGTCCGATTTTATGGGCTCGAGGGACTGCCTCGAGATTAAGCTCATATCGAAGCGAGCTCGAGCTCGATATACACGAAGACCGAATGGTCGGGATCGGACAAGAACAACCTCGAGCAACGGAATAACGAGATATTAGTGATCCACCACAAATCTTGGCGGGAATCTCGAGACTAACAGAATCGCTAACGGTTATTGATATCAATCATGGATTTTGTTTCCGAAATTAGAGTTATACCTTATTTAGGATTCCTCTACTATATAAAGAGGAACCATGTTCATTTGTAAGGATCATACACACTTACTAAGAAATAACATTACGTTGCTATTTTACTTGCTTACAATTTACTATTGTTCTTATCGTTCTTATTGTTCTTAACGTTTGATCTCGAGCATGTCCCAATCGAGGTCGATAACTTGCAACGACACTGGTTTGATTTATCTTAATCGTTTAATTCATTTATTTATTTATCCATTTATCAATTGGCATTGAATCAGATCACGTATCCTTATAACCACATTACATGTTCAAATATTACTCGTATTTCGAGGTAAACAGTTTGGCGCCCACCGAGGGGCTAAGGATAATAGTGATTGTTCAGTGCTAATTCTGGTGAAACGCACTATTTTACATTTGTTTCTTGTCAAGAATTTTGTTTTCAAGTTGAATCATGTCAAACTCACAAAACACAGCTACACACGGCGACAACGGCCTCGTACTCCACGGAGAAAATGAGAATGTTATCGCTCCAGGAATCGAGGTGCCACAGGTTGACCTCGAAGGAGCACCACGTCAACCCGATTGATGTCAGTTCGCATGTTGCTTTGAATGCGGATTTATCGCAGACCCCGAAGGAAGTGTAGGCATAAAGGGTTGAACTGACGGTCGAGGTACACAGGGCAGAGGAGACGAAGGATTCAGTCTCCAAGTAATATTTGAAATGCTTCAAGCTCAGCAAAACGCCATTGCCCAGTTACAAAATCAGCACATGGCACTAAATAGGGTCGAGCAGGAGGTCACTCGCCGTACCGAGCCAGTGCCTGAAAGATCGGGTGATAATACTTCGACAACTGATCCTGCTATAATGACGATGCTTGAGGAGCTCACTAAGAGAATAGAATCAGGAGATAATATTGGTTGCTACATGGGGAGGCGATGTATATACGAGGTGACAAGCGTATATGCATGTGAAATGGTTATCTATGCTCGGGGTACTCTTTAGGTTGTATCATGCTCTGTTTTGGATATGTTCTTCCTTCTATAATGTTTTATATGTTTGTATGACTACGTGTACTTCTTGAATCATGCTAGAGATCATGTGTAGGTTTTGAATTTCTATTTGAACATGATACTCATTATTGTATGGCGTACCCGCCTAATCTGAGTTATAGTCGTACACGTCGCACTAGCATATACCTTAGCATGTTATTTTTATCAATCCACGAGTATGTGGTTCGATATCCATTATTCGTATATATATCTTCTTGTATATGCTTTCTGTGAGATGGACTTGATTGACATCACGTGAGTGGCCCGTGCGGGTCGAGTTATTATAACACGTGAGATGTCTGTGTGGTTGTTATTATTATAGCACGTGAGTTTCTTGTGTGGGTGTTATAATTATTACACGTGAGTTGTCAGTGCAACGTATGGATTAGGATCCATCACCCTAGGGTCGTCCCCCCGTGTTTCTCTTAATGACGTACATACATGTTATGGAAAAACTGATTAATGGTTGGACTTTGTGCATCTTCTCTATATACAAACTCCATGGATGTATATATGATTTTTACTGCATATCTTCTCTATATTCTAGCTCTGAATTATATACATACCTTTTATGCATATCTTCTCTATATACTACTTTACTTGAAGAAATGATGCAAGGTACATATCTTCTTTATATGTTAATCCATTTAACTTCACTTGTTTATTCATGCATGTCTTCTCTATATACAACTGTTGACAGGTTATTTGATATTTCATGCATATCTTCTCTAGATTCAATTATTAATGGGTTATTTGATATTTTATGCATATCTTCTCTATATGTTATATTGTTGATGGGTTATTTGATACCAGATGCATATTTCTCTATATGCTGAACTTTTAGTTTATTTATAATGCTTGTATGAATCTTCTCTATATGTACTAATGGTCTTACTTGTACTTCATGCTCAGATTTCGATATTGTTGTTGTGTACATATATATTCATGAATTGTTCAAGCTTCGTAAAGTGAGTATCTTTTGAGTTAAATCCTCTTCACTACTTCACTAATGTTAGTCAAGGGTGTTGGTTGTACTTATACTACACCGTGCACTTTGCGTGTAAATTTTGGAGCTGAGCTATTGTGGATGACGAATGCTAGCACTGAAGAGGTAGCAGTGTTCTAGATACAAGCTACCACTTGTTCATGGTAGTTTAGGACTTATATTTCCGTTTCTGAAAATTTCAACCACATGATGTAATCTTTCTTCATAGTAGAGTTGTAATTGTATTCTTATTCTTAGTCGTTCATGACTTGTACTATCAGTCCTTGAAATAGTTGTATGAATATCCTCCATCTTATTTATTGTTTCTTGATGATCTCTCATTCTAGTTCAGTTATTTGTTGTTAGGCATACCTAGCATGTTGGGTCATGACAGTGCCGCACCTACTGATGCATGAACTTCAGCAGTCTTCAGCGCCTCGTTCCTAGTAGCAGTCACAATAGAAGGTGGCAAATTAATTTAGGTGCTATACTCAGCGCCTTGCACCCGATAACGCGCCCGAAGTATGTCCCTTATATTGATGACGTCGCGCCTAAGAGCACAATAGAGCCGAGCCTGGTACTGTCCATGTCGCACTCTCACCGCTCCCAAGTAAGTTTTTTTTTATTTTTCTTTGCCTTATTTTGCCCTCACCCACAGATCAAATCGACCCAATCCCCCCTTTTTAACACAATTGACACCATTTTAAAACACACTCCCTCTTCCCCTTTGCCATTGCTACACTTTACCATGAGATAAGGTAACTTTTCTATCTCTTCTCTATTTGGGGTTGTATCTTCTTTCCTTAATTCATCCCTAATTAGGTAGTAGCTTAGTTATTTATTTTTTCTCTCCATAGTTGTGCTTAACAATGGAGGAAAATAGTGAGAAATGAATCCCAACCCTTTCACCACATACTTGTTCTGTTACTTGCTGATACAAGTTCTAGGAACACTATTCCCAAGCTGATTTGGGAGGGAGAGGTAGTCCCTCACATTCAACCATAGTCAAACACAATTTGTGCGGGCTAAGTGTTAATCCTCGTGCCTACCAACTTCAACCAAATCTGGGCGGGCCTTAGAACTTTCCCATATGGAAACAACTATATGCCCACTTCTTGTCATGAATTCACAAAGAATCAGAATTGACACCACATAAAGTGTGTCTAATAGCCTGATAGTCAAGATGCGTTATCAACTCAAGTAGCGATGTAGTAGGAACATTAGGGGCATCTAAGAATTTTCACAATGCAATCGGTGTTATGTCAATATGTCTCCCTCATATGGGCACCAGTTCTCCTTGTCATAAACATCCCAGTTTGTGTAGAACTCGCGTATCAAGCTAACATTTCCCTAACATAGATTCTTGAACACTAATCCTAGTCCTATTAAAATACAGCTTCCCATATGTGAATATAAAGTCACTTTCAAGGTGTGCTCATTGATAGGTGCCTCGTTTATATGTAGGAGGCTTAAACTTCTTGTATCAAGCCTTCCCATAAGCTTTAAGAGATTTGGTCCTAAAGATCATCTTCTTCGTATCATGTTGCTCAACTGAGGTTGAAGTAGAGGCCTTTTGCTTGCCCTTAGCTTGGATTCTAGACAGTCTCAGTGTGAGATTATATTTGTTGCTGACAGTCCTAAATTCACTACTAGAAAATGGGCTTGTGGCAACAGTTATTTCTGGAACGTTTCACAAACCATTGCCATAGACACCATATTGTTACGGCTGCAACCATTCCAATAGATTTTAGGTGATATCAACACACTACCTCTATAAAACTGTTGCAGTTGTAACAAAACCGTTATCATAGACCCTTTTTTTCGCGACGGTTCTATAAACAGTCCCAATAGAACTATTTATGGAACAATTTTATTGATAAAAATTCTATCAGAACGGTACTTTTTTCCCTCTTCAATTTCCCTAAACCTGCCCAAATAACCCATGTTTCTTTTATTTTTAACTAATTTTAATTTAATAATATAAATATTAGGTTAAAATATTTTGTCACCCTTTCCCGCACTAACTTTGTCGATACATCCAAAGCAAAGCCTATACCCGAAATTATAGCCCCTTCTCTCACACCAAAATCCTCTTCTCTCTCACTCTGAACACAACGACAAACTTCCCCAAATCAGGTGCTCACTCCAAATCCCTAAAGGCTAAATCCAACACCAGTGAACTTTGCTGTGTAAGTTTTTTTACGCCCTTTTTAAACCTTTTCCTACTATCCTTGATTGTGTCAATTTCTGTTCTTCAATTAATTAGAGCATTTGTCCCATTCAATATCCTAAATTATGGTTTCTTTCAAGAGTTGGGAAGCGACCGATGATTAATAAGTAATAACCTATACATTATTTTTTGTGAAGCATCCTTTCAGTTCACCATGTTGACTAGGGGTTCGTTGAAAAACCAACGCCCAAGGGAAAAAGGAAGGAAGAGAGTATTTGATTAAAGAGTGTTATTACATATTGGGACAAATCTAAAGAAGGAGAGGAATTCCAAATGTCTTTTTTAATCTTTTCCTACTATCCTTGGTTGTGTCAATTTCTGTTCTTCAATTAAACTTGAAAAGATCTTTTTAGTTTTTGTCCATCATTTTCTTTTGTTTGTGTGGGCTTTGAGACTTTTGGTCATAAGCAGTTGGCCTTCTGCAAATTCTCTTGTTGTTATTGTATTCTGACTTGTTCAATTTTTGCAGGATTTGGGTCTTGTGACATTTTACAGCTGTCGAGGCTTGAATTAATATAGAACTAAGGTTTGGAAAGTCGCTGGAAAATAGTAATATTTTTCATTGAGGCAGTCAGGTCTGTTTGTATTTTTCTTAGCATATGCTCTCATCTTTTCAATGAAAAACTACAAAAATTATATTACATGAATATGGAAAACTGTATTTATATAGCTTCATAGAAAATTCTTCAATGAATTACCATTTCTATATAATTTCTTATGCATATTTATGTCCCCTCTATTGTTTACTATGTTGTCTTGTATTTTATAAAGATAGATTTGAGATAGTGATATTTATTTGCCTGGTGAATGGATGATTGATGACATGTATGCCCTTATGAAATTGTTGGCCGGCCATTTATGTGGTTCTTTGGATTCCCGACTATATGTGTAAATGAATCTGGATAAGTTCTTCAGATTATTAGATGTGTGATTGTTTGAGTACCTTGATTCATATTTGACTTATGTGCTTTGTTTGTGTATATGCATGGTAGAATTTAGCATTTATATGGTAATATACCTTAGCTTTGAATACAGAGTGAACGAGGCTATGTCTCATGGGTTTCTGGCCTTTTGGAATTACAGATTCAACCAAACACACAAAAGATTTCCATTGATTTCTCTGTAGTGAATCCGATTATTGTTCCGTAACAGGTAAAATTTTGCTGAATTAACTAGCTTCTAGTTTTTACCCTTGCAAACACAATAGCTGGAAGACTTTGTGGTTATAGATGGGTGCTCTAATAGTTCACACACTATTAAGTAGCCACAACAGTCTAAATGACTAACATGTGGTTTATCTAGGCTCTCTTTCTTGTATTTTAGTTGCTTAGTGTCCCTCGCGGTTTACACTAATAAAGGTAATTAGAACCTTATGAAATTACTTTAAATTTTAGGAAAATATTGCCACTTAAAAAACAGTAAGCTATAGAGAAACAAAAAATGTGAAGCCATTGTGGGATGGTTTCTATGAAGTCCATGTTTGCACTGTGTGTTGGAACTTGCTAATAGCATGTTATAACATATAGAAGCTATATTTGTTGTAGGAAAACCTAATTTGAACTATTGTTTGATCTGTATCTTGTACGTGATTGTGAAAGTTATACCTTTTTAATAGATACATTGGCTCTTATTCTTTCATGGTACCTACATTAATCATTCTGAAGGCACTCTTTATTAACTGTCTGAAGAATATCTGCCTATCATGTTTTCTGTTTTTTTTTTCCGGTATTCCTTTTTTTTCCTGGGTGGTGCTGGATGTATGGGACAGAGAGTTGTATCCCTGTTTCTCAAACTAGATGTGGTTGATGTCACACTTAACATTTCCTTCCCTTTCCTCACTTCCCTTTGTCTCTTTCCTTTCACTTTTACTCTTCCCCATCTTTCGAACTGGCTTCTTTGTTCTCTTCCTTGCTTTCCTCCTCTTTCCTTTTTTCTTTTGGATGGTGGTTGGAGGTTCTATAAGGATTATATAACTATAAAAAAGACACAAGCAGCAAGGCGAGGAAACATCAATTTTGGTTTGTGATTCCACAAATGTATTTCTGCTAGGATGCTTTAATTGTTTTAACAAGGATTATAAGCTGAGTAGAGACACTTTCTGTAGGTTAAAGTTTTCAATACAGAAGTTTCAGCTCATAATGCTTATAACCTTCTTTCCTATCAATTACATGTTCACTAGTGGACCGTTGTGGTCGTCTTGTCTTGTTAAAAATGGTGTTGTCTAATACTATTTCCAATCCTAGATAGTCAGATTAATTTTAGGGTAAATTTTGATTCTGACCCTAGAATTTGTGATGTTCCCATCCCTTTGATCATAAGATACTTGTGGTGTGTTAGGTTCATATGGACTAATTAAATTATCTCTAGAGGTAACTATACTTTGGCGTGATCTAATGGGAGAAATTAATCGATGTAGTATTTTCGTTGGCTATATTTGAAGAACATTAGTTGTCGGGTTAGGTTTCATGTTGTACGTGCATTGGGGTTATAATGTTAACTGTTTTAGTTGAATATTTATTTGTTATATGTATCGTGCTAGCACTGAGAATACACAATCCATAAAAAAAATTGTGATTGTGAATCCCCTACAAACATTAGTCTCTTCCCTTGGAGTTTTCTCAGGGTAATCTTTGGATCGAACCTAAATATTTAGTCATTGCAGAAATATTAATCTCTTTGATTTTGCATGGTAATTTTCTAAAATAAACAGAGAATTGAAATTCACCAGATTTTCAAGTAACTTGCTAACCTTGGCAGTTTCAGAGCTAGAATTTAATTTTTTTTACAACACCACAATTTTTGTCTTAATAAGTTACCTAAATTTTAAGCCAGATTAATAGGAACTACTAAGATCAAGTTTTATCACAATATTTCTAATATATATGGAATATGTTGCATAACATATCATTTAGAATAAGAAGTTTTACATCAATTACCAACCTTACTTGCATCAGATTGCCGCTAGTAGTCAGATTTAAAGAGAGATAGATTATGATATTTTGATCGACTAAACATCAACATCATTGAATTGAGCTAAAAGAAAGAGGATATCCCAAATTCATCGAAATGCATTACTTGGTTGATTAGTTGTTGTCTTCTTATTCGAGAGGCTGGGAAGAATAAAAGCATCCATCATATATGATTTTGCAGAAGTTGATTGATAGTTGCAAGGTGTATGATTCTTGCTAGCTTGTAGTTTTTGGTAATATATGATTAATAATTATTGTATTTAGACTTAGCACAAGTTTCATTCACTACAACAATCATATAAGACTAAATCATTTGTGACTTAATACTAATAGTCTAATATAATAGTGAAATTTGAAACTATGCCTATTTATGTGAAGATACAGATTCAAAAGAATTGATATTTGAATGATGATGCAATTTTTATTTGTAAAAAGAAAAGGAATTATATATTGATGTCCTTTCGTCATTTCAAGAGTGTTTCTACCTTTTCTGGTTCTTTAATTTATGAACCTTATTTCCAAATAGACACTGTTAAAGCTTCACTTAAATAGTATCTACACGTTATTATTGTGTTCTTGTTGTTGTTTCTATATAGTATTGGAGGAGGGCCTTGTTATAGGGGAGATGCTGCCCAAATTTACGTAAACGAGCTACTAGTTTAAGTTGCGGACTTAGCCTTTACTCGGCACTAATTTTGAATCTCCTTATGTTGTGGTAGATTGAGTTGAGTTGTTTGAAGAATTTCTTGGAAGGTATTAAAGAATCGACGGAGTTAAGGAATATTATGGCTAAACCTTTCTTCATTTTGACATGATCCCGCAACTACATGAGTTTAATAACGAGGCATAAAGAGAAGTTCGTATTCGTGAACTTATGTACGTTATCCTAGTCTCATAAGTTAATGTATTCTCCCTTATCGAGACTTTATATTCAGTTAAGTATTGTCTTGTTCCAGTCAAGTGAGCAGAGGATCTATATATATATATATATATACAAAATATTATAATATTTTCACCACCATCGAGCTATAATCGATGGGCAGGCCCTTATTGGGCAACCTCTGATCAGATGGTAAGTTATATACCGAGCCTACTGTGGACGAGCACCTATAAGCGAGCCCATAATGGCCGAAAAATAGAGCCTAGTATGGTGGAGCGCCTATGAGTGATCCTACTACGGCAGAGCAATTACACATACCGAGCCTTATAGGGCCGGACAACTATTTTACTTACTATATTGAGAGAGATGAGTCAGTATCAGCAGGTAAGCATATCTTCAATTATATTTTACTCTCAAGTACTTTCAGTTAATATATTATCAGTTCGATTTTAGCTTTCAGTTATTCTGTTGCCTTACATACTCAGTACATTATTTCATACTGACATCCCTTTTGCTGGAGACGCTGCATTTCATGCATGCAGGTCCTGATAGATAGCTGGATAGACCTTCCTATCAGAAAGAGTCAAACATCATCTTGGTTGGTAAGCTCCACTTCCTCGGAGTTGCCAGGTCTAGACCTGGGAGTCCATTTTATATATACAAGTTTGATGGGTAGGTCGAGGCCTGTCCTGACCATGATACAGTTCAGCTATAACCAAAGGCTTGTAGACGAGTCCTGTATATTTTGTATATCAGTAGATGTTCATGGCGGCCTCATCAGCCTGCACAGTTGTTTGTATATATATATATATATATATATATATATGAACTTTTGGGTATGGTTACCCCCCAGATGAGAGAGACGGTATCTTCATAATATGGCTTCATCAGCCTAAGTTAAGGGTTACCCCTCCAGAGTTCACAGTTATAGAGTGGTACGCTCGGGCCGAGTATGGCTCCGGGTGCCGGCCACGCCTCTTCAGGTTTGTGGCATGAAAAAGTTGGTATCAGAGCAGTTCTATCCTAGTGAGTCTACAAGTCGTGTCTAGTAGAGCCTTGTTTATAGATGTGTTGTGCCCCACATTATATAAACAAGAAGCTCCAAGGCATTTAGGTGTTTGTTACCCTTCTTTCAAATCCAAATCGTGCTATAGAGCCGAGTCATAAGAGTTCGAGTTAGGACATATGTTTCCTAATGATATAGAGATACTTGCAATTAGATAAATTACAACTAGCCAGAGGTCTAATACAGCAGCAGGTAAGGGCACTGGTAGAGAGAGAATTCTTGAAAATGTGGCCAAGTTTGTGACCCTAACGGATCGTGCATACAAGAGGTGCAAATTTCCTACTTAATACCCTAAGACGGGAATATCTAACATACCCCGCGAATAGCAGGCCATAAGAGTATCAGAAGGTAAAAGTATAAGTTTCAACAGGTAACAGAAGCAAGGTGAAGAAGGGTACGAGGTACCCAGCTAATGAAGATTATCTGAATTTCTAATTCAGGCAGATAAATATAAGGATTCTAAGTTACCTTCAACAGAAATAAAGGTATGTACAATTGGCCACACCCATTTCAGCTATGCCCTATGGGATCTAACATATATAGTTTAAGAGAGGGATGGGATATCAGGATCCGACTTGGGTTAGAGTAACCCAAAAAGTTGGAGTGAGCCAGGGGAGCTAAAAGTGAAATAAGGTTTTGTTGATGTTTTCAGAATAATGGGATAGACATAAATATTAGCAGGAGAATAAGAAAAGATTTGATAATAGTCGGCATCGTTAGAATTTCAGAGATCGCGTCACGACAATAATAAAATGGACAAAGGAAGAATAACCTTTAAAGGTAATTTAGGAAGATGCTTCCCTAAAGCAAGAATTGTGAGCAGAGTTAAGATTAAGGGACTAAGTGTGCCAGTTACACTAGGTGTCGAAGACATCTAAGATGAAGAGGTAAAATATTTATAAGTAAATATTCATAACATTAAATGTTAATATTTCCCTAAAGGGGGGTGGGGGGGAGTTGGTGTGATATGGTATTAAGTCGGAGTTAGGTGGTTCAAGTAACTATGGAATAGTAAAGGAAGAATGCGCTAAAATGGAGAAAGGAATGATATTGCATTTGTTTAGATCCTATAGATATGCTAGGAATCTAGAACATTATGCTAGCACGACGCCGCAAAGAGGACGTAAGGGTTCCCACACCAGATGTTATTGATAAATAAGTGTGAATGAAGACTTGATACATAAGGAGCCAGTATGAGAGGTAAGTTAAGACAAAGGACATAACCCAAGAGAGATTATGCAGAATATTGATATGAGAATGGACCAATGAATAATTGGTAGTTGATTCAGGAAGAGTCTAGTTATGTCTAGACAAGAGGATACAAATAAATCAATAGATCCTACAAGATAAACGTAGTGAAACCCAGCATAGGGAATTCGGTCTCGCAGATCGACATCGTAATCATTGAGAAATATTAAGGTAGGAGTTCGGGTAGTTAATGGTACCATATAAGTGTTACAAAAATAAACGAGAGTGCCATTGGGGAGACAATCAAAATTTTAGTTCAGAAGTAACCTTACGAGCACAATGGCGCGAAGGTAAGTATAAGGATAATGATAGGCGAGTAAGAACATCATAAATTCCGTGGGGTATACAATGTAATATGTTTGCATCTTTACAATAGTCAGAGGGTCTTCCCTAAGTACTGCAATGAAACATTAGCTAAGAAAATAAGGAAGAAGGCTTCAGGCTAAGCATAGCGACCTAAAGAGGAAATGATCTTATAAAAACAGTCTCACTACAACATTGTATACACTCAATAAGAAAATGGCACATATCATGGCTAATGAACGGGAAGTAAAAAAAGTCAAAAAGAAAAGAGTAATATTCGACATCATACGAGTTGCACAAAATTCCAATAGGTGTGGGCACTAAGATAAGCCAAGTGGCAGAACGACTAGGAAAAGTAATTGCTTACTTTTAAAGAAAGCTGAGAAGGCACGAAAGGAATTACTCGATCAATGACCCATAGTTAGTTATATTATGAACGCATATAAGATATCGGGGTATTATTCATGCAGCATATATATTGACATTCCTCAGCTGTAGGAGACTTCGGTATAAGTTAAAAGAAAGAATTTAGTCCACCTCATGGACAAAAGCATGATTTAGAAGATTATATTATGGATGTTCCGTAACGTCCATGAAATCCGAAAGTAATAACTAATACCTTGAGCCGCAGATCGGAAGATAGCTTAAGCCTACTTAAAGGCTGAGAGAGAAGAGGAAACTACAGAGTTACATCAACTAAGTGAATCAGGAGTCTTATTATTAGATTTAGATAATTATAGAATTTGTGATTCAAAACATTGCCGAATCACTCGTAATATCAGAAGTACAAAAGATATAGTACATCAGTCATATTCTATTACGGCTCTATGATAAAGCCAGTTAGAAAAGTACCAATCTCATTAGGAGTAAGTATGAAGATCTCACTGGATTTTATTTGCACTAGATGTGGAAGGGTAGTTATGCAAGAGACATAAAATACGATGCAAGATTTAAAGGTAAGTAAGGTAAAAGTGAAGAAGGTAAGAGATACTAAAGTGCAAAAGATTGTTAATAGTCCAGACTTCAAATAGAGGGTTAGAAGTGCTGTGATTCAGTATCCACAAATGATAGTTGTGTCGTCAGTGACATATCTTCTAGCCTATGGTTTCTAGGTACCGAGAGGTCTAGTTAAGAGGGTAAAGAAGAGTTAGAGACGACGCGGTGTCTCGCTTGAGGTTCTTGAATAACATAAGGAAATATGTGGTGCTATCAAGTTAAAGGAAGGTTACAAGTAGTATAAATAGATATATGCGGGTCGCAAGCTAAAATATGGTAGAGCGATAAGGTTTTAGTTAGAAGGGAGTAAGGGTAAGAAAAGATAAGTGAGAAGTTGATGAGAATAGGTAAGTCCTAGGGATTAAACCCATCAAAATAGCAGAGCTGATAGTTTCCGTAAGTTATAAAAAGCCCAGTACAACCTGAATGAACTCGAGGAGTTTAAGACTTGGAGCATTTAGAAAAGGGGGAATGCTACATTGGTAGTAAAATAAGGGTGCAATTGTGATAAATGATAAAAGGATCACATTTAAGCCTTCGATTGAGTAATGATTCAAACATAAGTCATTTCATGAATTGCATGGGATTAGAATACCCCCATAAGATGAATCATGTCGGGATGCTATGAAATATGGTTATTGAAGTTTAGTATCATCCCTAGGTGGATCGGGAAAATAAATGCATATGGTCTCGATGAGACATGAGCCCTAGTGAAAATTTATTACGTAAGAGGTTTCATGTTATTAGCGGTAGATTAACATTAAGGTGAATCAACAATAGATGGATAATAAACCGAAGTAAGTGTTATGGTATAGTATAACCTACCTAGATGTATTAAAGCTATAAGTATAAATATACAAGGACAAATTCGTACAGGCTGCATGACAGAAGGTCGCAATATTTACGAGATTGGAAAAATTCCGACAACAAGTCGTGGTGTGAGAAAGAGGCCTAAAGGGGGGAATCCCATGTCCTTAGAATTTATTCATAGAATAGTTTCCTAGATGGAAATGATAGTATTAAAATATTCGTAATAGCTATGGGTTATGAGAACGATTAGTGCATCAACAAACATTCGAGGACAAATATTTCAAAGTGGGAATAATGTTACACCCCATGTTTTCGTACGTAAGAGTATGTCGTAAGACAATTGATGTAATCTCAAAAATGAGATCATCTTTGAAAGTACATAAGTTAAGTAATCATGTTAACTTGGAGGTTAAAAATAATTAAGATTATGAACTGCAAGTACCAAGAGGGTTGGAAGGCTTATAAGCTAAACAAATTGAACAAAATAAGTTTCGTCGAAAGTTGAAAGTTGGGAATGTTATAACATGTACTTTTGGGGTGAGACTAGGGTGCTCAAAATGATAAGGAGGTTATGTTATTAGTTATTTTTGGCTTTTGATAGTCGTGTGTTATTTTTGAAGTCAAGCAAGTTGTGTAACAAAAGTTGGCAAAGATCATCACAAGTTGCATTCATAAATTTTCTTGAAATTAGGTCAAATATAGTTGAGTATTTCTCCCAACGTACTTGTAATGATGGGACGATACACATATCAAATTTACGATCTATGAGTCTCGTTACTAAGGCATTAAACCTCTCATGGATACGACATCAGAGTGGAGAGGTCTGTGCAGTTTCACGAGATTGCGAAGACTGCATATGTGACAAGTAGGTGTGTCTCTGAAGCTTTTTGAGCTATATATTCCGTGTCTTATATGAGGTCTTTTTGGGACATATTATATACCAAATTGAAGGACTTGAAATTTAGTTTCTAACACTATTAAATGTTCGTTAATATGACATTCAGATAATAAGATATAAGCGTCGGGAGAAGGGTCAATGCTAGAGTAACAAGCTAGCGCCTCTTTGACTTTTCAAAAGTTGATATATATAGGGTTTTAAATCGTCTTTCTCTTCATTTTTAATAGAACACGACCACAGTACCCCCAAAACTTACCCTTAATCTCTCTACAAGGGTTCCAAAGAAGATTAACATCCCGGGGTACAAAATCAAGAAGCGATAACATTAGAACGATCCCTACTACGTAAGTATCGCTATATCGCCTCTCTTTTTCTTTGTAGTTTGAGTTTTGTAAGGTACTTCATAGTTAAGAAAACGCCTAATTTCTGTATTTAAGCTTTTAAATGTCAAGAAAGGTTGATAAATTTGTTTCCTAATAGTTAGAACTCACAGGACGGTGATCGGAAGCCGTGAGTTCGATTTATTTTACTTTTAGTGGAGTATTTTGTAGTCCACTCGTGTTGGCCTCTAGTTCTGATGTTTTATGGAGTTTTGGAGGAGAAATGGTGTAGAGAAACACCACATAATGACGTAATGATAGGCTGGTCGTTCGTCGTTACTTTTTTAGGTTGTTTGACACTACTTTGGTTGTCGTTTTATGTATGAAGTGATTAGGGTGTATGGGCTATTTTGTGGTATATTATGATGGAGATAAGGTTGGAAAATGATGCATACATGTTGTTATTGTTGTGTTCTTGTTGTTGTTGGTATATAGTATTGGAGGAGGGCCTTGTTACAAGGGGATGCTGCCCAAATTTACGTAAACGAGCTACTAGTTTAAGTTTTGGACTTAGCCTTTACTCAAACTGATTTTGAATGAACTTTTCTATGTCCGTTCGAGGACGAACGTTTGTTTTAGAGGTGGAGATTGTGATGACCCAAAAGGTCATCCTAAGTAATTCTAGCTAAATCTGTATTCCGAGGCCCCGAAAGCCTCCGTTAATCTCACCTCAATATACGTGCGCAGCCCGGGCATGTAGCCGGGAAGTCTTTACGTTGAAATTTGATGAAAATGGAATTTTATGATAATTGAATGAATAAAGTTGACTTTGGTCAACATTTTTGGTAAACGGACCCGGACCCGTGATGTGACGGTCCCGGAGGGTCCGTAGGAAAATATGGGACTTGGGCATGTGCCCGGAATCGAATTCCGAGGTCCCAAGCCCGAGAAATGAATTTTTAAAGAAAATTATTTTCTAAAGATAATAAAGGATTTTGAAATTGAATAATTAAGTGAAAACCGTGTTACTGGGCCCGTACTATGGTTCCGGAGCCCGGAACATGTTTATTATATGTTATTGGTCTTATCTATAAAATTTTGTGTAAAACAGACTTGGAATGACGTGTTTCAGATCAAAATTGGAAAAGTTAAGCTTTATGAAGTTTTAAGAAAATTCTATGAGTTTTAAGGTTTAATTCCTTGTTTCTGATGATATTTTGGTGATTTAAAAGCTGGAATAAGTCCGTAGGATGTTTTGGGAGTTGTGTATATTTTCGGTTTTGAGACCCGAGGGCTCGGGTGAGTTTCGGGTAGCTAACGGGGTGTTAAAGAGTCAAAATTCTAGTGTTTTTGACTGGTTTCTGTTGTTTTCTTCTCTGTGATCACAGCCCTTGCTCCGCGATCGCAGAGGTCTGTCCAGGTCCCTTCCGCGATCGCATCCCTTCGACCCGCGATCGCATAGTGTGACGTCCTAGTGTTCCGCGATCGCAAACCTCTTCCTGCGTTCGCATAGGGTCAGCTAAGCTATATTCCGCGATCGCGACTCCTCTTCTGCGATAGCAGTGAGTTAGGACCAGACTCTCCGCGATCGCAGCCCTTTTCTTGCGATCGCGATGAACAAAATCGCCCAGTTAATTCCTTAAGTCAAAAACAGAATGCTACTACGGGATTTTACCATTCTTTACCTTTTTCTTTCCTCTCCAACCTCCATTGGAGGCCTCCAAGCCAATCCTTCCTCCATAGCCCTTGGGTAAGTGATTTTAACTCCTATTTCCCCCACTTTTCTTCTATAATCACTAGAATCTAGGCCTAAAATCCTAAAATCAAAGTAGAAATTAGGGGTTTTGGGTAGAGTTAGGTTTTTGGGAATTTTCGGTAATTCAACCCAAATTTGGGGTCGGATTTCAAAACAAATTATATATTCTAACTCGTGAGGGTATGGGTGATCGGGTTTTGGTCCGAGCCTCGTGTTTGGACCAAGCGGGATCGAGGTCAAATTTTGGAATTTTAGGAAGAATGCTTAGAAATTAGTAATTAGGCTATGGGTTTGATTTATTGAGTCATTATTGATATACTTGGGTTGATTATGTCTAGATAATACCGTTCCGGAGTCGGATTCTAAAGGAAAGGCGGTATTAGAGGCTTGACTTGCACTTTAGAGCCGAGGTAAGTGTTTGGCCTAACCTTAGCTTGAGGGATTAGGTATATAGTCTTATTTGCTATGTGTAATTCATGTCCAACGTATAGGCGGGGTGACGAGTGCCTATATGTTGCGGTCAAGCATGCCCGTGAGTCAATTGTGATGAATCATGCCGTGTTGATCGTTTATTATTTATCGCACGAGGGGACATGCCGTGCCGATTGTTTACTATTTATCACACGAGGGGACATGTCGTTTTGGTCATTTATTATTTATCGCACGAGGGGACATGCCGTGCTGATTGTTTGTTATTTATCACACAAGGGGACATGCTGTGTTAATCGTTGATTATTTATTGCACGAGGGGACATTCCGTGTCGAGTGTTACTATATGCACGAGGGGACATTCCGTGCCTAGTGATTGCGAGATTATGCACGAGGGAACATGCCGTGCCTTTTGCTGTTCATTACCTGTCCTGAGACGTTAAATTCCTGCTTTTACCTTTTACACTTCAGTTATGACCCTGTTCTACTGTGCTAGCATTTTGTTGCCCCTTTTACCCCCAGCATGTTCTCCCCGTATC
>MDKH01240380.1:0-30242 GCA_005239495.1 Nicotiana undulata | reverse complement strand
GCTAATTTGCGACCGACTTCGGTCGGAAACTTCGGACGGAAAACACCTAAATTCTAGTAGTGAATTATACATACGCAGTGTTGAGACCCAATTTTGTGCATCCTTCCTCCATATTATTCTAATGAGTTACTATTTTATTTAAGAGTCATAATAATATAGCATTTTTATGTACTATTGCAAGTATTACAACTTTTATTGTTGTTGTTATTGTTGTTGTGTTGTTATTGTTATATTTACGTTCTCGGTAAATGTTTTTACTACGTACTAGCAACTTTTAAAATTATAAAGCATTTACAATTTATTTTAGCTTCAAATATTTGTATAAAATAGTATTTATTTCTTTTATCTTATTTTTTACTTACTAATTATCATTCCTAATTACTTTATTACTATGGCGTTTTGATTTAATAGTATCTCAATTATCAACCATATACCTAACCCAAAAATCACTGACCCTCAAATTCTCTTCCTAATCAACCAGTAAAACTCGTCCTCATTTTTGCTAACGCGGATCCTTTCCTTAGTTGTTTAAACTTTTTCCTTGCTCTTTATGTTGTGTGATTATTTACTTCCTTATTTTTTTTAAATTCCTACATTACTTCTCTCAAAAGGAAAGCTATGTATATTTAGCCGTCCAAATCTCTCCCACGTTACTCTATACACAATATTTTCCTAATAACTCATCAACTATTTATTTTAATTTTCTTTTTAAGTTTCTATCAATTGTCATTTTCTAATTAAATCCCATAAAATATTCCCTAAAAGTTATTCATTCATTTCTTCTACTTCTTATATACGATAGTCTAGTTGGTCACAAATTTTTCGGCCATATGGTGATACACAGGGGATCCTTACCAAATTTAACAGCTAAATTGTTTCACAAAATCCATTTTTTTCATAAACTCTCAACGGCTCTTTTCTGCCCCATCTCTTTGTATTCCTTTTTTTTTTTTCATTTTATGAGGGGGGACTTCATTCTATACCACCATCACCAAACATATGTCCGAAAAAGCTATTGGAGTTTTTTTTAAATTTTATTTGTTCGTAAAGAAGCCCGCCTGGATTCGGCATCCCGATTCATCAATTTGATCCATGCCGATCAAGAAAGAGCATACTTAGCTGTTGTTGTTTTCACATCATCTATTTACTCTCACGACCTGGGTTTAAGACCATGCGTTTTGAGCTCGACAACTAATGAATGAATGTTGCGGTCTTCCGTTAAAATCGTTTCAAAATTATTTGTAAGTAGAGTTTATATACCCTTTACGATTTAATTTAGCAGAATGCCATTGTTATTTAGCTTATGTGTTTTATTTTGTGTTCCTTGATAAAGATTTATCCTTTAGCAACGTGTTTATATTTTCTTCTTCTTCTTTTTTTCTCTAAAAAAAAAAGAGTTCCAGCGATGCTTTGTTTATATAACTTGAAGCTCTAATTTTACTTGTTTATAAAATCAGGTTACTACGTGATATGTAGTAGTTAAAATATTATAGATTTCTTTCACGCTCGCTTGTATATCTATTTGCACCAAATATTTTGAGTAATTTATTCCTTTATATTTACTTGTATGCTGGTTTAATTTGTGTCTCATGTCGTTCCATATATGATGCTGTCTGCGTGTATCCTCTCCAAGCTAATTCATGGCATGTAGGAGGTCAAGAACCATGAGGTCAAGTCTTTAATATATAATTCTATTTTTTTAAATGATTAAGCCAGTCTTTTTTTTTTTTTTTTTTAAATCTTCTTACTATTGAATCTTTTTTTTAACCATGCATATGTTTGCTTATTATGTAAATTCTTTGTAATATTTGTTTAGTGCCAGCATGTTTTTTATCTCTTATTTATTTATTTATTTATCTTGATATACTTGTTCTCGACTGGCTAGTCAAATTATGTGCTTTTCCTGCTTATGTGTTAGTTAATTTTGGCCTCACAATAATGTTGCCACCAAGGTTAACGACATGTGATGATTAGCAATTGTCACAACGTCATGCCTTCAAGGTGGCGCACATTTTTACTAACATTTTTTTATGTTCGAGCTATGGTTGCCATGGAAATTCATTTTCATAAAACTCGCCATGGGGAAGAAGAAGTCTACTAGCTTCGTATTCTTTGATGTACATGAAACTCAGGTACACAATACAATATTATTTTTGGAGTTAAGGTTAGTTCTGCTCACAGTTTTCATATTTACTTGTGTGCTTATCTACTACTTGCTTCCCGGCTTTGTTACTCTCCTTACCTCCGCGGGAATTTGCTCCTCAACATTTAATTAACTTTCTTACGTGATTTTGATTACAATATAGGACTTTGCATCTGTTTTAAAAGCTTCAAAATGCCTTATAAGTCTTAGCTAGAGAGCCTCAAAAATCGAATAAACAAAATTCTTGCATATGTACTTTACGTCGCTTCATGATATTCCTAAGAACTTTCATTGCCTTTCTAATTATTTTTAGTTGAATATTGAGATTTTAGATTTTAGTGTAAAAGCCTTAAAAATTAGCAATTTAGCCTATTTATTAATTTCGTACTTTTTTCTTTTGCTTAATAATTCAATAATCCCACATAGTTTAGAATTCGGCCGGGAACCACCGTTGTGGACCTCGAGGGGTTCCTAACACCTTCCCCTCAAGGTAATTTGAGCCCTTACCCGATCTCTGATGATGCAAACTGGTAATAATATGAGTTATTTGCTCTAGGTGCCCTAACACACCTTAATCCGTTAGGTGGCGACTCTCCTCTTTTAATAACCCTTCCTTTAAAAGAGTTGTCAATGTCGAAACCCGATCTCCACGAGAAAAAAGGGGGGCGCGACAACATGGCGACTCTGCTGGGGACTTTCCCTAGGCTTATACCATTACAAGTTGCTTTGTGAATTTGGACCTTTAATTTTATTTAAATGCTTACACCTTTTCCTATTCCCCGTTATATGCTGTTAACTGTTTAATTTTTGCAAGTATTTATTTCACCTGAACGAAATTGGCATATCTTCATGTTTTCTTTGTAACCGCTTTCCCTTATAACTGTTGTATTTTCTTTCTTTACCGCTTTCCTCAACGTGAGTATACCTGCCTATTTGTTTAAATGCTATTTATTGCATATCATGCTCTGCATTCATCTTCCACTCGTGCCAAACAAAAATCCTATAGCAACGCTTACAATGAGTGGTTGCGCTATTCCAATATTACTACCCCCTAAATTCGGAAAGGCGTATTTGCGGTAAAACTATTCGATCAGCGGTGCGGTCGACAGTTCCGTGCCTTCCCCCTTGAGTTGTTGGCTCAAGGGTACCGGTCTAAGACCCCATAGAAACCTTACTCTATTGTAATGTTGTATGCATCATGGTCAAACCTAGCAAGGCTAATGTGTTATCCGCACAATAGCCTTTAAGATAGCTTTTTCCAAAGTCCATTGGGTTTCCCTGGAACCCAAACGGACACATTCACATTCTGTGCATTTATTTGGGGAACTAAATTCTCTTTGCTAATTATTGATGTTAAATAGTCGAGTCCGGTGGGGGTAAGGGTGTAACCCTCTTTGTTTTGCAGAAATTAGGCACGAAACCCCTA
The DNA here is from genome assembly GCA_005239495.1 of Nicotiana undulata. NCBI lineage: Eukaryota > Viridiplantae > Streptophyta > Magnoliopsida > Solanales > Solanaceae > Nicotiana > Nicotiana undulata. Next base: position 26,673 of record MDKH01240380.1, on the reverse strand, counting down.
GATCCGGCATGGTCGCCAATATCCACCCCAAATTGTTAAAATGGTGGGAGGATCTTCACTCCAGCGACAAAACGCTCGTCAGAAAACACTTGGGCAACCTGCCCTCTCTTTTGGATACTCAACCTAACAAAATGATGATAGAGGCTGCTACCTTATTCTGGGATTGCAATCGGTCGGTATTCCTCTTCGGAAATAATGAAATGACACTGCTGTTGGAAGAAATAGGAGGTTTGGACGGTTTGGCTTGGGAATCCTTAGGGTTGTTGATGCTTGAGAATTTGTAACGACCCGACCAGTCGTTTTGCGTATTCGGACCCCGTTCCCCTAAATAAGATTTCCCGTAGCAGTTTATCGTGATTTGTGACTTGCGGGGACGGGTGGTTCAGGATTTGGAAGTGTTTAGAATAGTATAGGAACACTTGGTTTCTTAAGGTTGGCTTTTAAATCCAAGTTTGACTTCGGTCAACATTTTGAGTAAACAATCTTGGAATCGAGTTTTGACAATTCCAGTAGCTTCGTATGATGATTTCGGACTTGTACGTATGTCTGAAATGGGTTTTGGATGACCCGGGAGCGTTTCGACGCCAAATAGCGAAATAGAGTTTCCTTAAGTTTGAAATTTGGTTTGGAACGTGATTTTATGTTATCAAGGTCCGAACAAAATTCTGATACCGGGAATAGTTCTGTTATGTCATTCATGACTTTCCTGCAAAATTTTGTGTCATTCCGAGTGGTATAGGTCGGTTCGGCGCATTGAAATCGAATTCAAAAACTTAGAAATTCTTAAGTTTGATTCTAGGGGTTTTGAGGGGTGATTTTGAGTTCTAGCGTTGTTTTGGGTGTTCCTAAGGCTTGAGCGAGTCCGTAATATGATTTAGGACTTGTTGGTATAATTTCACGGGGGCTCGAGTGGGCCCAGGTGCCTCCCGAACATCAAACGAGGCTAAAAACTAGCAGATTCAGCTGCTGGTGCACCATATTTGGTGTGACCCCAGGTGGGGTTGCCCAGATCGCAGGTGCGATACCGCCCCTGCGGTCAAGACATCGCAGGTGCGACCCCAGGGGAGTTGGCCCAAGAACGCAGGTGCGAGCCTTCTCCCGCAGGTGCGGACCCGCCGGTGTGGGATTTCTTCCGCAGGTGCGGCCACATGCCTTCTTGGCCATTTCCACAGGTGCGACCATTTGGTCGCTGGTGCGAGACCGCAGGTGCGATCCTTAAGCCATAGGTGCGAGATCACTAGAGGTAGTGATCTCATTTAATATGGGATTTGGCCATTTTTCACCATTTCTTCTCCTCCATATGCGATTTTGAGAGCTTTCAAGAGGGTATTCGGCCTAGCTACTTAGAGGTAAGTAATTTCCATTTAATTGTTGATTTATTACATCAAACTTAGGTAGATTAACATCTAATTAGTGGAAATCGAAGGGGTTAGAGTGAAAACCTAGGGTTGATGAACTTTAGGGAATTTCACCACTTTTCTACCATGAAATCAGACAAAAATTATATATTATTGATTCTTAGGCTATGGGTGAGTGTTATCTTCGAAACTTTATGGAATCCGAGCATGTGGGCCCGGGGGTGTATTTTGGGATTTCTTCAAGAATAGTGAATTTACTAAATAAGTAGGAGAATTTCCATACTTTGAGCATGCATTGACACATTTATATACCATTTGACTAGTTTCGAGTCCTCGGGTGTAAAGTTTGAAGTTTCTGGCGCGTTCTTGACCGGGAAGTTGATTTTACGCGAGGTGAGTCTCCTTTCCAACCTTGAAGAGGGAATTGTCCCCATAGGTAAATGTAAACAATTGAATGATCCTTATTTGCGGGGGCTACGTACGCGCAAAGTGACGAGAGTCCGTGCGTAGCTACTACTCTATTGTGTCGGGTAGAATTTAGGATTTCACAAGCATGCCTCTATGTGCCTTACCTGTATCTTTACATGTGTTACTGGTTGCTTATTATCCTTGAATCCCTGAATTTAAGAATAATCCATGATAAATTCCTGAATTTCCTAATAATTCTGTGTATGTCTACGAGCACCCATGTCGCATGTATAATTCGTGAGCGGGGTAGCCTTATATTTATGTCAACCGCGTCGCATGATCGATTCGCGAGCGGGGTAATAGATGCATCTATGGTTTGTGCCGCTCGACCCTCGGTAGTGCACATTTAAATTTCTGCGTCGCTTCGGCCGTACGCCTCGGCATATTATATGCTATGTGCTTGATTGAGAGTCTTATTATTATTCTTACCAATTCAATTGTTCTGTGGGAAAGAAACTTGTGATTTTTATTAAATATTGTTACTTGGCCCTTGCAGGTAGATCGTTATCTTTATATACTGATGCTTCATGTCTACTTGCTTTCCATAAGTGTTATTCATGTCTAGATTCATTAAATCATATTATCGATACGACCCTAGTGAGTAACACGTCTACCTCTCGTCACTACTTCTTCGAGTTTAGACGGGATACTCACTGGGTACATATTTGTTTATATGTACTCATGCTACGCTTCTGTACTTAATTGTACAGGTCCTGAGGCTGGTGCATCTGGTTATCATACCGGTGCGCGTTCCTGAGAGTGTTACTTGGACTAGACTACACGGTGAGCTGCTCTGCCTGGCGTTCCTCAGCAGCACTGTGGATTTTCTATTACTTTTGGGATATTTCTGTCTACCCCTTTCAGGTAGTTGTACATTTATTTTGTCTATTTGTATATTCCACTAGTCGCCTGTGTACTTGTGACACTAGGTCTTGGCACACGTAGTTGATTCACTATTATTATGTTTTACTGTTTTATGCTGGCAAGCGATTTTTGAGTTACTTTGAATCACTTTGCCTCACATCCTCACTTTCATTTAAGGACTTCTTAAATTAAAACTGGAAAAGTATTTGAACATCTCATTAATTTAAGTAATATCGTTAGCAAACTAGTGTTGGCTTGCCTGACTTCGGCGTTGGGCGCCATCGCGACCTGAATAGGAATTTGGGTCGTGACAGAATCGCACAGGCCGGGGTTTTCTCAAAATGTTGGGACTAAAGAAAAATCCGGACTTAGTATGTTTAAAAGATTCGTACATCCCTTTTGATTACTTGTACGAAAGGTTCGGTCATAGCAAATCATACCGCACTTATCAGGATGAGTTCGCCCTCACTTCTCTAGGGCACATCCATCGCCGAAGGTTTGCTTTCATGGCTTGTTTTATGGGTTTAATGGTCTTCCCGACAAAGAAGGAGAGGATTCACACTAGGTTGTCCATGGTCACTAAAACTTTAATGGAGGGGATCAACGGACAAGGCTTCAGCATTGTGCCTATGATCATTGCAGACATATACCGAGCCTTAGAAAAGTGTCAACGGGGAGCAAAACACTTCGAAGGTTGCAACTTACTGCTTCAACTTTGGCTCACTGAACACCTGCAAAGGGGTGACTACCGACAAGACATCCATCGAAGAATCTGGGATGACCATATCGCTTTCCACCACCCAAAGCGAATGAACTACATCCCAGACATGTTCGCTCAGCTGGAAAATGCCGAGGGATGGGTTGAGTTACTGGGGAATTTGACCGAGGACCAAGTTCAGTGGATGTTTGAATGGTTCCCAACGGATGAATTTATCATCCGATCCCAAGACGCTTCATTTCTGATATTGATTGGTCTGAGGGGAACGTACCCTTACGTCCCTCTCCGAGTTATGAGGCAAGCAGGGAGGAGGCAGGTTATACCTAGGGTTGAGAAGATGAGACATCTTCGAGCAGACTTCCAGGACGACGACATCCCTCACAAGTGCCAAGCCCAGCATTTGTGGCACTGCAAGATTGTATCCAGACAGGTATCATTCCAGTTGTACTCCTTTCTATCTAAGCTGGTTAGAAGAAGATATGGAGGGCCAATTCGATCCAGAATTCGCTCAGGGTCACCGAGTCATAGATGAGAAGGTCGAAGCGCAAGTTAAATTCAACAGTCTACGCAAGAGGCTCCGTGAATGTGAAGATAATCATCACAAGATACATGAGTCCAGCAAAAAGCTGATTGAGGAATGGAAGGATATGGCTATCAGCTCCAACAAGAGGCTAGGGTACTTGGAGCGAGGTATAGTCGAGCTGGAGGAAAAGAGGATCGAGGACTACAAAAAGGCCGAAGGAGCCAAAGGAGGATATCTAGCCAGGACATACTTATTGCTGGGGCTTCGCGAGTTGGGAAAGCTGATCGAAGGGAGCAGGAATGCCGAATCTGGGGAAGGTCCTTCTGGGACCAAGTAGATAGGGGTTGTCTTTTATTTTGTCTCCTTTGATGTAATAAGGCCATCGACCAGAGTGCATGAACTAACCTTTGGAGTCGTTTTGAGATTTGTCTATTTTTATCATCAATAAAATGAGGCATTTAGCATTTCAAGTTCTCCAAATTAATTTGTCGCTAGGCCTACCTCGGGCGCAAAGAGGTTTCCCAACTTAGGATGCGTTTTACATTTCCGCATTACGTGTTTAAATTACCACAATATTCTTTATAATCCTCACAAACTTGGCTACCTTTTTGTTTTTGTTTTGTTTCTTTCTTTATTTATTCCCCTCCCCAAAGGTTAGTTCATGCACTCTGGCATCATCAACTTATCTCACAAGATCCAGGGGCCCTCCACCCACTCCTCCTCCTAGTCCTCCCAAAGGCAAGAACCTCCAAGGGATTTCCAAACCCATAAAACTCAAGAAACATGGTACTACCTTCGGTTTGGGATATGAATACATCTGGGAAGAATTCAATAACTGGTCGCCACCTTGGCGTGGTCCTTATTACCCTTTGGAGCAGCGAATACCGCATCTGGAGCAGACCTTTCAGCAGGCCGACATTATCTATGGATCAGACGAAAAAGAAGCACTTGCAGCAATGAGGAATTTGTTTCTAGAGGACAGTGATATGGACTGTTGTGTCATTCTCGAGGATGAGGGGGAGGAAGGCCCTTCCATACAGGCGGTGAGCAGAAGGACATACCTCAAGAATTGGACTATCAGGATGACCAAAGCCCGACGAGCCTCGGGGTAGCAAGGCTAATGAACAAGCACTATTTACTGTTTATCAAATGAATTTCTTTCCTTTTCTGCATTTTCCATTCCTGCAATAAGATCTACAATGTTCAAAACAATTATTCGTTTTCCAAAGAATTTCCAATCTCCTTATGAATCTCATATTTATTTGCTACTGTTTTATCCCATTACTTTATCTATACATCATTACTATTACTTATCTTGATGAACCGATGACTGTGACGTGCAATGAGACAACGCAGCAAACGGACATTGATTCAGAGGAAGATGATATACCCTACGAGATTGTCAAGGAAAATGAGAACTTCGAGAACAAACCTAAGTCCAACCTGGACGAGACCGAAATTATCAATCTGGGGGATTCAGAGAACGTCAAGGAAACACGGATCAATATTCATTTGTCGCCGTTAGAATAGAAAGAGTATACAGAGTGTCTAAGGGAATATGATGACATATTCGCCTGGTCGTATGATGACATGACTGGTCTAAGTACGTACATCGTGGCTCACAAACTGCCAACCAATCCAATGTGTCCACCGGTAAAGCAAAAGCTTAGAAAGTTCAAACCCGACATGAGTTTGAAAATCAAAGAAGAAGTTACCAAGAAGATCAACGCCAAAGTTCTCCGGGTAGTTGAGTACCCGACATGGTTAGCTAACATTGTACCTGTGCCAAAGAAGGACGGGAAGGTCAGAGTCTGTGTCGACTACCAGGATCTCAACCGGGCCAGTCCGAAAGACGACTTCCCCTTGCCAAATATACACATTCTGATTGAAAACTGCGCCAAACATGAGTTACAGTCATTTGCAGATTGCTTTGCTGGTTAACATCAAATTTGGATGGACGAAGAAGATGCTAAGAAAACGGCGTTCATTACGCCATGGGGAGTATACTGTTACAAGATGATGCCATTCGGCCTGAAGAATGCAGGGGCCACCTACATGAGGGCTATGGCCACTATATTCCATGACATGATTCACAAAGAGATTGAGGTGTATGTGGACGATGTCATTATTAAATCAAAGAAAGCTGCTGATCACAGGGAAGATTTGAGGAAGTTCTTCAACAAGTTAAGAAAATACAATCTGAAACTGAACCCTCCGAAGTGTGCATTCGGGGTTCCTGCTGGGAAATTACTGGGGTTCATTGTAAGCCGCCGGGAATAGAATTGGATCCATCCAAAGTCAAGGCCATTCAGGAATTGCCACCGGCAAAGAACAAGAAGGATGTTCTGAGTTTCCTGGGGAGACTTAATTACATCAGTCGATTCATAGCACAATCCACAGTCATTTGTGAACCAATCTTCAAGATGCTAAAGAAGGATGCCACAACCAAGTGGACCGAAGATTGTCAAAAGGCTTCGACAGAATCAAGGAGTACCTCCCAACACCACCAGTCCTGGTACCACCTGAGCCAGGCAGACCTCTGTTACTCTAGCTTGCAGTGTTAGACGGAGCTTTCGGTTGCGTTCTTGGGCAACATGATGAAACAGGAAGGAAGGAGCAAGCAATCTACTACCTCAGCAAGAAGTTCACTTCGTATGAGGCCCGGTATTCTTTATTAGAGCGCACTTGTTGTGCTTTGACTTGGGTCACCTAGAAGCTAAGGCATTACTCTGCGCCTACACCACATACCTCATATCCAGGATGGATCCACTAAAGTACATCTTTCAGAAGCCCATGCCCACTGGCAAGCTAGCCAAGTGGCAAATCCTGCTGAGCGAGTTCCACATTATTTACATAACTCAAAAGGCTGTCAAAGGACAGGCATTAGCAGATCATCTTGCTGAAAATCCTATGGATGGAGAATACGAACCATTGAAAACGTATTTTCCCGATGAAGAGGTATCATTCGTAGGAGAAGACATTGCAGAATACTACGACGGTTGGAGGATGTTCTTTGATGGAGCAGCAAACTTCAAAGGGGTTGGTATTGGAGCAGTCCTGATATCAGAAAGCGGCCAGCATTATCCGATATCCGCAAAACTTAGATTTCCGTGCACCAACAATATGGCTGAATATGAGGCCTGCATCTTAGGGCTCAACATGGCCATCGACATGAACATCCAAGAGTTGTTAGTGATTGGTGACTCATACTCACTAGTACACCAGGTACAAGGAGAATGGGCAACCAAGAATTCCAAAATATTGCCATATCTACATCATGTACAGGAGCTGAGAAAGAGATTCACAAAGGTAGAATTTCGGCATGTCCCCAGAATCCAAAATGAGTTCGCCGATGCTTTGGCTAATTTGTCATCCATGATCTAGCATCCAGATAAGAATTTCATTGATCCTATTCCAGTGAAAATCTACAATCAGCCCGCTTACTGTGCCCATGTCGAAGAAGAAGCGGACGGAAATCCCTGGTTTCATGATATCAAGGAGTACTTGGCAAAAGGAGAATACCCAGAGCTTGCAAATACCACTCAGAAACGCACACTTTGGAGATTATCCAACAATTTCTTTCACAGCGGAGGAATCCTGTATAGAAGGACTCCCGATTTGGGACTATTAAGGTGTGTTGACGCAAAGGAAGCATCCAAATTATTGGAGGAAATTCACGCAGGGACCTGCGACCCACATATGAACGGGTTTATTTTGGCAAAGAAGATACTTCGAGCCGGTTATTTCTGGATGACCATGGAAACGGACTGCATCCGGTATGTCCAAAAGTGCCACCGATGTCAGATACACGGGGATATGATAAAGGTACCTCCGAGTGAGCTTAATGCAACAAGTTCACCGTGGCCATTCGCCGCCTGGGGTATGGACGTTATTGGACCAATCGAGCCTGCCGCCTCTAACGGACACAGGTTCATTCTGGTTGCCATTGATTATTTCACCAAATGGGTCGAAGCAACATCCTACAAAGTGGTTACTAAGAAAGTCATGGCCGATTTCGTCCGCGACCGCATTGTTTGTCGGTTCGGTGTTCCATAATCAGTCATCACCGATAATGGATCTAATCTCAACAGTGACTTGATGAAATCCATATGTGAAACATTCAAAATCAAACACAAGAAATCCACAACTTACATACCTCAGATGAATGGAGCTGTTGAGGCCGCCAACAAAAACATCAAGAAAATACTGAGGAAAATGATAGAGAAGCATAAGCAATGGCATGAGAAATTATCATTTGCTTTGTTGGGGTATCACACCACGTTTCGCACATCAACCGGGGCAACTCCCTATATGCTGGTCTACGGTACAAAGGATGTTATTCCTGCTGAAGTTGAAATTTCATCTCTGAGAATCATACAAGAAGCTGAGCTCAGCGACGCAGAATGGGTGAGGAGCCATTATGAACAACTAGCCCTCATAGACAGAAAGAGAATGAATGTAGTCTGTCATGGCCAACATATCAGAACAGGATGACTAGAGCCTTCAACAAGAGAGTCAAGCCGAGACGATTCACATAGGGGCTGCTGGTGTTAAAGAAAATCATTCCACATCAGGATGAGGACAAAGGGAAATTTTCTCCCAACTGGCAAGGTCCGTATATGGTTCATAGAGTACTGACAGGAGGAGCACTTATACTCGCAGAAATGGATGGAGAAATTTGGCCAAAACCAATCAACTCAGATGTAGCCAAGCGCTACTATGTGTAACCCTTTATGCTTTCCTCAATGTTGTAGATTGAACTACGCCTGACCTGATTCCCGTTTAAGAGGGGATACGTAGGCAGCCCTATGGGTTCGGTCACAATTTAATAAAAATGTCATCTCTCCCACAAATGGAAACTAGGGAAGAATTTTGTGGAGGACCCTCAAAATTCTGAAGCAAGTTCAGCCAATTGTCGCACAAGCAACCGCTAGAAGTATTCACCCATCAGACCGTGGCAGAATTTTGAGAAGGACCCTCAAAATTCTGTGGCAGGAAATGTTGCAATGTCTCGAACCGCGTCACAGTCATCGATTCACCTAAAAATATTTTAAATTATATGCTTATATTATATCTTTTCAAAGTCATGCATACCTATTTTTGGAACAGCTTGTTTAGCAAATGCTACCCCATTGATATATCATGGTCAAGCAAGCAAGCCAAGTAAAGCCAGCGGGAATACGAACTGACCTTTTCCCCTTTTACAAAACTCACAATTTCTTTGGATGCAGGCACAAAGACGGCGAAAGCCCTAAACATATCATTATTCCTCGCAGGACGTATATCTCTCAAAGACCCGCTCTCAAACTCGTCACACATGCCGACGCTTATTACCATCGCAAAACAACGCTTCATTCGCAACAATCGTATCGCCGCAGTTCATCACCAGCTAAGAACTCTTACTGTCATTTTATTTCTTGCATAAGGCTACCGTTCTGCCTTCCGAGGTTCCACGCTACCTCCCCTGCATTTTATTTCCTGCATTGCATGAGGCTATTATTCTGCCTTCCGAGGTTCCACGCTACCTCCCCTGCATTTTATTTCCTGCATTGCATAAGGCTATTGTTCTGCCTTCCGAGATTCCACACTACCTCCCCTGCATTTTATTTCCTGCATTGCATAAGGCTATTGTTCTGCCTTCCGAGGTTCTACGCTACCTCCCCTGCATTTTATTTCCTTCATTGCATAAGGCTATTATTCTGCCTTCCGAGGTTCTACGCTACCTCCCCTGCATTTTATTTCCTTTATTGCATAAGGCTTCCATTCTACCTTCCGAGGTTCCACGCTACCTCCCCTGCATTGCATAAGGCTATTGTTCTGCCTTCCGAGATTCCACGCTACCTCCCTTTGCATTTTATTCCCTGCATTGCATAAGGCTACCATTCTGCCTTCCGAGGTTCCATGCTACCTCTCATTTACTTTTCAAAGCAACCCCTTTTCAGGCCGTCACTTACTTTTGCTTCCTTTCGGGCTAAGCTCTGCCCTTCCTAATTTTGCAAGACTAAGCTCTGTCTTGTTAGCATCATGCTACCGCATTTTTTTCATGGGCTGAAATATCACCAACTTGTCCAAATGGCGTCATTGTTAAGAGGCACCATCTTCATGGCCTGAGGATCTCTTTTATTCAACCTGCATATCATTATTCAAAGGCATCATGGTTCGGAGGCACCATCCGCATGGCCCGAGAACATCATTTCATAGCCTGCAAATCCCGCACCAAGCGATTCATGGCCCAGGACATCATGGTCCAAGGACATCCTCCTCAATTGTCCAAAGACAGCATTCATAGTCCAACAGGAACTTGCATCATGTTTATATTATGCACGATATATGCTTGTTATTTACTTGCAGGTAATCCGGCCGGAACAACCAACCAGGCATGAGCGGACCGCTCCAGTTCTCCGATACAATCCCGTAAGACCTTCCTAATTTACCTTACCTCGCACATTGCGTTCGTTCTTGTGAAACATCATTGGTATATTCCGCCGATGATCCCGGAACTACATATGGCCGAATTCCTATAAACCAGGGATAAGTAGGCAGCTCAGAAGCCAGGGTACGACCTGATTGAAGGCTCCCTATAGAATTAGCTTCTTATTTTCCTTTAAGTGATGTAATTTATTATTCTTAGTTAGTAATCAGGCCCATATCTCCCAACCTCAATCCTTTCGAGTTTCACAGCCTTACATGGTCTGGGTGCGGCAAAGCTCCCTAGGGCCTCGTGGGTCCCTGGCCAATACCAGCACCCAGATACATTGCCAAAATTGAGCATGTGCAGTGTGGAATCACCAATCTCAGTGCGTCAAAGTTCAGAGGGAACTCAAGAGGTTCCCTAAGCAATGCTTACACTGAGGGTGGAACTTAAGTTTCTAGAAATAGTGTGAAGTGCTAGGAGTGAGTTTAAAAGAGGAACAAAGGTTTTGGAAAAGCGTTCAGTTGAAAAACTCTATAACTCAAGAATTATTTTGAAAAAAGAAAAGCTTTTGAAAATAGTAGTAAGGTCAGAGAAGTAATAGACTAATCAAGCAATCAAAGACAATGGGGATTGGGGAAAAATAAGTCACATAATAGGCAGGAGAAGATACATAGATTTGATAAAACTTGACTTGAACATACTTGCAGAAATCAGAGAGGTTCAGGGGATTAGGGGGACAGATAAGTGAAACTAAACAGGATGTTGAACAGCCTAATAGATGCATATAGGACTAAACTGAACATATAAACATTATTAACTCAGCCAAAGCATATAAGTCCTATAGAGACAAGGCATGGTAAGTACCAATAGAGAAAAACAAGAGATTAATCACATGTTGAACAACAGAAACACAAATAGAAGAAGATCGCGAATATGACAAACTGAAGTAGTAGTAAACACATTGGTTTGACACTGGAATATTAGTTAAAACATACCAGTGAGAAAAGAGCAGGCGGAATGAAAGAGCCAAATGAGCACAATGATTAGCCTTGGCTTATAGCCGGCTAACAGTAACCAAGAACAAAAGAAGAGAGTAGTAGAGCAAAGAGCTTTGTAAGTCTGTGTGTCTGTGTTATTGAAAAACATAGAGTATTTATAGTTGAAAACAGGTAGTAAAAATAAAGTAAGAATTACAAGGGCATGGTAATAAAAGAAGACAAAATCCAATCAGTGTAAGAAAAATACACGGTTCCCTTAAATCAAGGAGTTCAAACTCAGAAATGGTAAAGACATATAGCCATATAAGGTAAATGAAAATCAGTACAAGGTTTAAATAAGGAAAGAATCCAGGTCTGTTAAGTAACAGGGGACTCAGAATTAATTAACCAAGAAATCAATACAATCATTCGCCTTAATTCAAGAGGATTCAAATTCAAACGGTAACACATATAGGCAAGGTAAATGATCAGTCAAGACTCAATAAAGGAAAGAATCAGGTTTACTGAGCAATAAGGTAAACAATTAAGACCAAGGTTCAAAAAATATTTTAATTAAGGCAATGACCAGTAAGAATAAATTACCACAGACGAGTCAATCAATTTGGATAGCAATAAAAGGAAGGTCTTTCAATCAAACCTCTAAGTATGGAATCCATCATATAATCATATAAGAGTTACAATCGTATAAATAGACATGATCACTCAAACATAGTAGACAGGCAAGTTAAAAGATGCAAGTTGGAACAGACTTAGTAGTCACAAGCGTAAGTGAGGCTAAGGAAGCTCAGTAGCACTCATTCAAACAACATAGTCGCAGAGACTCAAGCAAATAGAAACGAACAGTCATGCCAGTACACATGTTCACGTATAGAGGTCTAGGAAAATTAGGGTTTCAACATATGCAAGTTAGAAAGCGGTAAGAACATAGAATCATTTGAGATATGCAGAGAATAGTTTAGACATAAAGAAGAAATCAATTTAATACAAGCGTAGGAAAACTCAGAGAAACCCTAATACATAATAAAAGTAAGAAGGAAACGTTTAAAGCTGATGGATCTTAAAGATCTAGTTGAGAATAGTGTAAAACATAAAGGAATAAGCTTAAATCGCTAAAAATACCAGAGATTTAAGAGGTTTAGGTCAAAAAATTAGGGTTTCATAAGAAACCAGAGAAAAATAGGAGAACCTGTCGTGAAACTCAAAGTTCATGGTAGTTCTGGCATAGTCGAGTCAAAACCCCACCGGAGAAAGGCCGGAAACAATCCAAGCAGGAGCTCCAGTAGTGAGTTGGACAGGTCCAGACCTTCGAAGGCTTCAGAGATGAAGTGAACAGGAGAGAGGAGGCATCATGGAGGATGGTGGTTGAAAGGATGGTGGTTGGAGGAGGCCGGAGAAGGCGGAGCTTCAACGGAGATGGGGGGAATAGGGAAGGTTCTAGAGAGAAGGGAGAGAGAGAGAGAGAGAGAGACCAGAGATAGAGAGAGAGTTGGTCTCGAAGAATGAGGGGTCGGGGAAGGGGTAGTTAGGAATTAATTATGGTAAGAACAGATCTGGGCCGTTGATCTCATTTGTCAACAGCTCAGATTAATTGGGGGTTGGGCCGGGTCATTTGGTGGTCTGATGGGTTGGGTAATTGGGTTTAGGGATTAGGTGTAAAAAATGCATAAATTTTGAATTGAAATAATGCAAAAATGTCCAATTGGGCCATAATTGTAAAATTGTTGTAATTGAAATTAAATAAGGCCCAATGACTAATTTGTGAAATAATTGAATTTTACTGAATAAAGAATAATTATAAATAACATACTGAGCTAGAAAATATTTTAAATTTATTTCTAGCATAATTTATGAATTATTTAAATATGAAATATTAAATAAACATGGAAATAATTTAATAAGAAATATGGAAAAATAGGGAAATTGCTCATTATTACAAAGAGTAATTTTGAAAGCTGGTATGCAAGTTTGAAAATAATTTGAGGGAAAAATTGGGTATCAACACTCAGGACTTCGCATTGCACTACAGTAAATATCCGACAGTCATTGAGGGATACTGTGATGCAAATTGGATCACCAGATCAACTGATTCCAAGTCCAAAAGTGGATATGTATTCACTATTGGTGGAAGAGAGATACCTTGGAAGTCATCCAAAAAACTTATATTGCCCGCTTTACAATGGAGGCTGGGTTCATAGCTTTAGATAAAGCCGGTGAAAAAGCTAAATGGCTCCGGAATTTCTTGGAAGATATTCCATTTTGGCCCAAACCTTTGGCACCAATATGCATACATTGCGATAGTCAAGCAGCAATTGGAAGGGCTGGGTGAACTGGAAGTTTCGAAGATGGACACATCCTTGGAAGTTTCGAAGATGGACACATCCTTGGAAGTAGGCGGGCTGAGGTCAAGCTCAAAATTGATCGATCAATTCCCTCCTCCGAGTGTGGACCCCTGGTGCAAGAGATCGATTATACTGACTGTCCCGGAGGATGCCTGGGTTATGTCCGCACCTTCGGGGGTAGCTAGCTACCTTCGGTGTGTTGTGACCAAGGAGGATTAGGAAAAAATGAATGAGGTGAACGTGCCATGCCTCTTCAATGAGGCACATCAGGAGCTGAACCGAGTAAGGCGTTGTTCATTTCCATTAATCTATTGCTATATTATGTTTGATGTTTCTCACATTTTTCATCCCTTTGCAGGCCTCAGTACTTCACACGAGAGTTTCCTTTGGTACTGGGTTGAGGTTAATCAACTCGAGATCAAGATCAAGGAGATTTCCCAAAAAAGGGACATATAAAAGCTTCTTAGCAAGCAGCATGGGGGGTCTTCAAGAATCTCCAAGCCGAGCTGGATGTAGCTTAGAAAGAGGCATTGGCCTTAAGGCAGGAGCACGCCGACTTGGTGGAAAAGGTAAAAGTTTTTGAAGTTAGACACGAGGGTCCGGTAGTAGAAGCTAACAATAATACTCTGCAGGTCTAGCACAATATCGACCAGATCGACCAACTCCGCAAGGAGATGGACGAGATCCAAATAATGGCCGACGAGTGGAAAAACAAGATGTACCTGCTGGCCTCGGAGAAGGAGACTTCCCAAGCCAAGCTATCTTTGGTGGAAGTTCAACTTCAGGTGGCGAAGAAGAAGGCCGATTCATGAGCTAAGCAAAATTAGGACCTCCAAGCACGACTGAGCTCGACCATCGCTGGACGGGATGCCCTCGGCAAGGTGCTCGAAATAACGAGGTCCAGTTTGGAAGTAACCTTGGCTGATGTTGACGAGATGGTGACCCAATACAAAGCCGATGTTGAATGAACCGAGGCTCACCAGAAGACTACTACTAAGTATGTTAGGCGACTATCCCGAATGGAGATCCTCGAAGAAATACATGCCTGAGGCTTCGACCTATCTGCCAAGATCGAGGAGGCAAAAAGACTCGAGGTCGAGGCCAAGAAACTAGCTGAACCCCTAGGTGAAGAGGGCTCTGAGGGATCTGATTCGAAGGCCCCGACGTTTTTGGTGATGAGTCAGGTCCTTGTAAAGACCAGGCGTAGATGCCTTATGATTTTTTTTTGTTTTTGTATCCTGTACATATATTTTGTTGAGGCCATTTTTATTCAGACTTTGTAAAGATATTCCAGAATATATAAAACTTTTCCCTTTTGGAAATTTTCAAGTCTATTATCTTACCATTGTTTTACGATTGCAAACATTTCTAAGACATGTCCTCGATGTAATTTTTGCTCGACACTTTGTGGAAACTCAGAGTGACCGAAAATTTCCTCGAGATGCTTCTTAAATGTTTTTAGATTAAATCTTTGCCGAGGGTAACCTTTGAACATATTTAGAATTTGTTGAAGGCCTTATGTTTTGACTATGGGCTTCAGACGTTTCCGAACCATTTTTAGGGTGGCCGTAGCCTTTTAGGTTTAGGAACCGCCTAATAGGTTTTGTGCCTCTGAATTTCGATAACACGAGCTGCCTGAACTTGTCTCGGACGACAGTCCTCGAGTGGGGGTAGTGATAAGTGGGGACTTTGACTGCTTATTAGCGCCATTTAGCTTTTGGTTTAGTACAAAATCACTGAAATGTGTTCCCGAAACTAATGAAATTGTGCGAAATTGCAGGAATGCTGGAAGTAGGTCTCCCGAGATGAAATCGGACTCAAAAAAGGGTAATACAAGGCACAAGGCAATAAAAGGCACAAAAGCACAAATGTGCGGTCCGCAGAAGAAATTACGGACCGCAGAATTCCATCTGCGACTGCAAACCAAGAGGAAGAATTTAGCAGAAATGTGCCCAAAGTATGGACCGCACATGAATTGTGCGACCACAAAGCTGAGCTAGGAGTCAAAGATCAGAGAGTATTAAAAAAGAACAAGTCCAGGAGTCTGTGCCAATTGCTGACCGTACAAGAATTGTGCGGCATCAGAAGAGTTGTCCTGCAACAACACTCCTAATTGTGCGGACCGCAGAAGACTGCCTCACGGTTGTAGTTCAAATATGTGCGGCCGCTGAACTCCAGTTCCTGCCAGATGAAGAAATATGCATACCGCACATGGAAAGTGCAGCCGTAGAACCTCCTGAGGGACATTTTTGTCCGAGATTTTCAGCCTTGTGTAAATAGACGAATTTCACAAAATTAGGTTGATTTTGAACCTCTGAAGTTGCTATAGCCATATTTCTTTACTACTAAGGAAGATTTACATTACTTTGGTGTATTTACATTAGATTTAATCATTTTAAGCTTCCATTGTGAGTTTAATTAGTTTTTTTCCTTATTTTCTTCAAACCCCATTATGAGTAGCTAGACTTTTACTAGGGTTGTAACCCAACCTTAGTGTGTAAACCTTATGGGTATCTAATATAGTGCTTGTTTATGATTGAGTGTTGATTATTTAGCTTAGTTCATACTTTAATTGTAGAATTAATGGTTGCAAATATTAATTCATGCCTATTTGACTTATTCTCTACTTGAGAAAAAGGGACCTAGTCTAGGATAGCTTAGATAACAGGAAATTGGATCAATTGAGAGATTGATTAACCCAATTAAGGGGTTCAACCTAGATACAACTCTTATCAACTATTTTGGGTGATACCCATTTGGTCTTGAGAAAGCCAAATTGGGCAAAAGCATTCTCTGACTGGGAGGTATTGAGTGAGTAATTTAGAGGTGAGATCTATAATACACCCCAATCAACAAAACAATCATTAAAGTCTTTATCCAATTAGGAAAACACCTAGGTCATGGTTACAACCCTAGTCTTTTTATCCATTTGGAAAAACCTTAAAAAACAATTATTTCTAGTCTTATTTGTTTACTTTGCAATCATTGAATTAACATTAGAAATATAAAACAAAATCCTTGTTGTGGATGTGAAATCTAGATAATCCAATTATTTGAAGTATATACCCCTAACTCTTCGGTATAAATTTCTTGGCCCTTGTTCTACTTCACCGGTTATTCTCTCCTTTTGTTTGAATAACGTGCAGGTAGATTCTACATTAGCGGTGCTACAAAAGAGGAAGAAGTCTTTTGGGTGGACATTGGCGGATATTCGGGGGATAAGCCCCGTATTTTGCATGCATAATATCAACTTGGAGGAAGGCGCCAAATCATCTATTGAACATCAAAGGAGACTCAATGAGGCTATGCAAGAAGTTTTCAAAAAGAAGATTACCAAGTGGTTGGATGCCGGGGTTGTCTACCCCATTTTTGATAGTTCGTGGACTTCTCCGGTTCAATGTATTCTGAAGAAGGGGCATGACGGTGGTCACCAATGAGAAGAATGAGTTGATTTCTACAAGAACAGTGACCGATTGGAGAGTGTATATGGACTATCACAAGCTCAACAAAGTCACAAGGAAGGATCATTTTCCACTTTCTTTCTTATATCAAATGCTTGGTAGATTAGACGACCGTACTTTCTATTGATTTCTTGATGGGTATTCGGGCTACAACCAAATCCTTATTGCTCCGGAGGATCAAGAGAAAACAACCTTAACATGTCCCTATGGTACTTCTTCCTTCAAGCGGATGCCATTTGGTTTGTGCAATGCACCGACGACTTTTCAGAGGTGTATGATGGCTATTTTCACGAACATGGTGGAGGACTACCTTGACGTTTTCATGGATGATTTCTCGGTGGTTGGAGATTCTTTTGATGATTGTCTTGAAAATTTAGATAAAGTATTGGCAAGATGTGAAGAAATAAATTTGGTGCTCAATTGGGAGAAGTGTCATTTCATGGTCGAGGAAGGCATTGTCCTTGGACACAAAATCTCAAAGAATAAAATTGAAGTTAACAAGGCAACGATTGAGGTGATTTCTAAACTTCCACCTCCATCTTCGGTGAAGGGTGTGGGGGGTTTCTTGGGTCACGGGGTTTTACTGGCGTTTCATCAAAGATTTCTCTAAGGTGGTGAACCCGTTGTGCAAGCTTCTTGAGAAGGATTCTATGTTCAACTTTGATGATGATTGCATGCGAGCTTTTGAATTGTTAAAGTTCAAGTTGACAACTACTCCGATCATCACCGCTCCAAATTGGAGTGTCCCTTTCGAACTCATGTATGATACAAGTGACGTAGCGGTTAGGGAAGTTTGGGGCAACACAACAACAAAAATTTTCACGCGGTATACTATGCTACTAAGACCATGAATAGAGCCCAAGTCAACTACACCGTTACGAAAAAGAGTTCCTTGACATTGTGTTTATAATTGAGAAGTTTCGCCCGTACTTGATAGGTGCAAAGGTCATTGCCTACACAGATCATACGGCACTTTGTTATCTTATGAGCAAGAAAGATTCCAAAGCTCAGTTGATGAGACAGGTTCTTTTGTTGCAAGAGTTTGATATTGACATCCAAGATAAAAAAGGGAGTGAAAACAAAGTGGTGGACCATTTGTCTCGTTTGGAGGAGGATGGGAGGCCGCATGATGGCCTTGAAATCAATGACTACTTCCTCGATGATGGTTCGCAGATCTTGCAAACTTCCTTGTGTGTGGAATCATCCCGGATGAGTTCTCTTCAAACCTAAGGATGAAACTCAAACGGGATTGTCAAGATCATTATTGGGATGAACCATACCTTTTTCGGATTTGTACAGATGGGGTGATTAGAAGATGTGTACCAGAAGAAGAGCAAGGTGAAATTCTTGGGCTTGTCATTTTTTACCATATGGTGGTCATCATGGTGGAGCAAGAACGACGACCAAAGTGCTAAGTTGTAGTTTCTGATTGCCAACTCTTTACAATGATGCTAGTGAGCTAGTGAAAAGATGTGATGAATGTGAACGGGCATGTGGAATATCAAAGAAAAATGAAATGCCTCTCACTACCATTTTGGATATTGATATTTTTTATGTTCATGGTTCCTTTTGTGAGTTCTTGTGGAAAACCTACATCTTGGTCGCGGTTGATTATGTATCTAAATGGGTTGAGGCCGTTTCTCTACCATACAATGAGGCGAGAAGTGTGGTGACGTTCTTAAAGAAGAATATTTTCACAAGGTTTGGTACTCCGCGGGTTATTATAAGAGATGGGGGGTCACGTTTTTGCAACAAGGTCGACACTTTACTTAGCAAGTATGGTGTTACTTATAAAGTCACGACCCTTATCATCCACAAGCTAGCGGTCAAGTGGAAGTCTCCAACCGGGAGATAAAGAGTATTTTGTCCAAAATAGTGAACGCTAACCAGACGGATTGGTCCAAGAAGCTTGATGATGCATTATGGGCTTATCGGACGGCTTACAAAACACCCTTAGGAATGTCTCCATACTAGTTGGTGTTCGGAAAAGCTTGTCATCTTTCGGTGGAACTTGAGCACAAACCCATGTGGGCTCTAAAGAAGTTGAATCTTGATTGGGATGTAATCACTAACTTGAGGGTTGCATATTTGAATGAATTGGATGAGTTCTGGTAATATGTTTTTGCAAGTTCGTCCTTGTAAAAAAAAAATATTAAATATCTTCATGACAAATACATTTGGAACAAAGAGTTCAAGGTGGGAGATCTTATGTTGTTGTTTAACTCAAGGTTGAGGATATTTCCCGGAAGTTAGAGTCTAAACAGAGCGGTCCTTTTGAAATTGTGGGTGTGACACCTTTTGAAGCATTCGACTTGAAAAACAAAAACAATGAAGTATTCCGAGTCAATGGTCACCAGGTGACGCACTATTTGGGAAAAGTTGGAGATAGCCACGTCGTGGTAGTCATTTATTTCAATTGATGGTATTCTCCGTCGCGACGTGACATTATCAGGCGCTTCTTAGGAGGCAATCCATGTTTCTTTTCCGTTTTTTCTTTTGTAGTTATCTGTTATGTTTGTGGAAAATTGATTTGGAAGTGTGCTACAGGGATGAGTGTGACTTACAAGAATTGTGGACAAAAATCTGGCTAAGTGTTGCAATAATTGCAGACCGAATTTGAATTGTGCGGACCGCACATTTATAGTTGCTACACCAAAAGTGCATTGTGGCCGCACAATATCTTGCGGACCACACAAATGGGAGGTGGAAAATGTCAACTCTCTGAAGTTTGGTATTTCAAAGAAAAGGTCAATCTGCAGCCGCACACAAAATTTTGCGGACTGCATACAAGATGTCGACTTAAGCTCACCAGGTAACAAAGTGCGGATCGCACATGAAATTGTGTGGCTGCACTCACCCCTCCTTCCCTTAGAAAACCAAGTAGTATAAATAGAGGGCTAAGGGTAGTAGTTATGTTATATCTCTCTCTAAGCACAAACACAGTAATCTCTTGAAATTTCACGATGAATCTGTTTGTACACACATACAACATCTTTGATCAGTCATTCCTCATACTCATTCATCTGGTCTGCTTCAATTTCTTCTTAATATTTTTCTTTAATTTGTATATTTTTAGTCATTTTAGGCCATTTGTTAATAGAATTCAGTTGTGCATTCATGTGGGGGTAAATTTGTAGTGGGTTAACTGGTACATGCTCTATGGGGACTGGGTCAATACATTTCATGCCTTTGTGCTATTACCATGTCAAAATTTGCACAAAAAATTTCCAAGCCAAGATAGACATACTAGACCATTCGTAGTTCTTTTGAATTCTGCAGCCGCATTTGAAAATGTGTGGTCCACAAAAGTTTATCTCGGGCAAAATTAATGAGTAGGGGGTCTTTGGCCGCAAGGTAAAATGTGTAGAACGTAGAATTCTCATTGTGGACGCAGAACAACCCTTTTACTAACATCAGAGAGTCTACAAAATTGTGACTCAAATGTACGGTCGCAGGTCTAATTGTGCGGACCGTAGAAATCATGTTGCGACCACACAACAACCAATTCTCTGTCATCATAGAGTTGGAATATTTTGGACTTCATAGTTGCATCCGCAAGTGAAATTTTACGGACCTCACTTCACTTTATTGCGACCACAAGACAAAATTATGCGATCCGCATGCCTCATCTGTGGCCGCAATAAAATTTTGTAGACCGCATATCCTTATCATGTAAGCATGATTACATTGTGACACCCACTGTGTTCTTTGTGCATACTTGCATTTATCCTTGTTTGACTTAACATTGAATTGCAACTAACAAACGTTTCTGCTTGATACATATAATAGTTCGATCTAGAGGCAAAGGTGACACTTCTAAAGGGAGGGGTGAACCTTCTAGGGATCGAGGCAATAGTGCCTTACCCCTCAGTCAACAAAGGACAATAACAAAGAAAGCTACAACCGGTAGAGGGAGAGTTGCAGAGATATCCAAGACAAGCTCTTATGTCCCGTCTAGGGAAGCATCAGAGGGAAACTCAGTCTCTGTTTCCAGAGCAGCCAACTATACAGTCAAGGCCGACATGGAGATATCAACTCATAGACGAGTCATCCTCAACTCATAGCACTTCCAAGGGTTTTGAAAGTTCTAGTCAGGCTTCTGAGCCATCCACTACACCTGTCCCTGAGGCACAAGATGCATCAGTTCAAAACATCTCCGATGATGGTAGATGGGGACATGCTACATCTACCGGCCTTGAAAGGTCGAAGAAGAAAGAGGTCTGGGAGGACCGTTTTGTCAGCTTGGCTGCCTTCACCAGTTTTCGTACTTGGTAGCCAGTTAGGTCCCTTACTCTTGAGCGACAATTTTAGTTAAAAGATCTGGAGAAGTACAACCCAACAGTGTTGAGACAGTTCAACGAACGCAAGGGGTGGATATGGTTCACCCAGAGTGTGGTGGATGCCATAGAGTACCTTGTCCGTGAATTGTACGCCAATGTTGCTCATATAAGAAAGGGGACAAAGGTAACCAAAGTGCATAACCTCAAAGTAAGATTGGATCAGCATACACTCATTACATACTTGAGTTTCGAAGATGTTGAGCCAAAGGAATATCTGGATATGTTTGAAATGGGAGATGCAACCTGGACTTGGTTAGCGGAGATTCTAGCGGCACCTGGGCCACCACCACCCTGGATTGCCGTTAGGGTTCCTATCCACAGGAAAACTCTGAGTTTTGAGGCGAAGGGGTGGCAAACCTTTGTTTGCAGCAGACTGGACCCATGCAAGAATGACACTTACCTTCCGATTCCTCAGGTAGTCTTAGTTGCTTCTATCATGGTAGGGTACCCTATCAATGTAGGAGCCGTGATGTTAGCCAACATCTCGATGATTTCTCGACAAGATGACTCGTCTTATCCATATCCAAACACCATCACACAGTACCTCACAAATGAAAATATATAGCCAAGGGATTATGAAAAAAAAGGTGAAGCCGAAGAAGCCTTTTACTTGGTATTCACTGATGGATGCGAAGAATCCGAAGAAGAAAGTTCGGCCTCTTACCACTATGGGCCAGTGAGATAAGTCAACTATGGTATCTGCTAAGGCAGTTGATATTCCATCTACTTTGGTCGATCCTTCATCTAGTGCGACAACTATACCTCTGCCATCATCCGCAACCCCTTCTGCATCTCCTGCCACAGTTTCCACTTTGGCTATGAAGCCGGTGCCTATGCCTAATGCCCCACTTTTTGCACTGCTAGTCTCCTAGACATTAGCGAGCCTCAACAACTGGATGCAGATAACAACTACAAAGCTGTTTGACTTATCTAGTAGTGTTGCAGTACAGTCTATAGTTCAGGCACCTTAGTTTCCCCCAACAGTTGAGGAGACATTGAAGAAGATCCTAGAGAACCAAAAAACCATTATGGCTATCTTGGTAACGCATGAGTGAGTGATAGAAGAGTTGGTAAAAGAAGTAAAGAAGATGAGAAAATCCCAGGCCAGCAAGAAGACAATGGACAAGCTCCAGAGACAGGTGACGAAGCTTGCTGCAGCCAAAGATATTCCCATTGACATGTTGATTGACCCACACCATTCAGGCCCGGATCCCGCAGCACCGATGGCACCAGCTGGCCAGTCCAAGGAGCCAGACTTTGCTGCTAACACTACGGAGGTAGTGCGTCAGATGTTCACCAACCCAGTCACACCCAAAGTTGAGGATGATGAGATTCAGTTGGATGAGACTGATGGAGGTGACATTGTTGGGGACACAGAGATGTCCAAGGAGCCATATAGAGTTTTCTTCACTCTTTCCCCTCTTTTACTCTTATTTTGTTAAGAATTAGGGAAAATGCTTATCTTTATTCGGGGGGGGGGGGGGGGGGGGGGGGGTGGAGTTTATTGATCATATTTAATACATTCTAAGACATTTGGCCTGTAATTACTTGATATTATTTTCTTTTTCTTTATTATTCTTTATATATTTTCTTTTTTTTCTCTCTCATTATGTGTATTCAATAGTTTTTGTTTATTATCTTCTTTATTTTTGTTCCGTTGTTAGTTCTTAGTTTGAGTCAGTGCTTCTTTATTTGATTTAGTCACTTCTTTTTTTTTTCTAGTAGATAATAAGCCCTTGATTTTCTTAATACCACGGTTCTTTCCAAACGTAGTTGTTGTGTGAACCGGGTGCTTGTCCCAATAATGGATGGCGTGACAACCTTATTAAGGGAATGAGGCCATTTTTGGTGTTTAGGTAATAATAGTAGTAATAATGAATACAAATACCTAATTAAGTCATGCTCGAAGAGTCAAACATGCTTCAATTGGTACCAACACACCTAACTACGTGCTTATGGCTAGAAACTAGGTTTTCGAAAGAATTACTAGTTAGTGACTTTGTGACTCTTGTGTTGACTTTGGTAACCATGGAGTGGTTTAATTGGACCATAGTGATTTTTAAACTTGAATGTGGTCGTTGTGGGCCCTCGATTCTATCCTCTTTATTAATCCGGTTGCTTGAGGGGTGAGATGAATTGCTACTAGTCCAAGTATCTGCGCGAAGGGTCTAAAACTTGCCCCGAATGTGTTTCAAGGTGAAATCTAAGTTTTGCTTGGTTTGAAAAGTGATTTTAGGCCCCCCTTGGCCTATTTAGGTTTTCTATGCCAACCAATGTCATTATCCCTAGTCAACTCCTTTGAGCCTCGAGCCTTTCTCATTTGATTACCATGTTACATGCCTTTACCTATTTTGTCGTGATCCTCTCTTGACACCCAAGCTTTTCTTAACACTCTTTTGAAACAAATGGCTAAAAATGTAAGTGTGGGGGAGAGACGAGGAACTTGAAAAAGGTATCAAGGCACAAAATGATAAAAGAAATAATTAGAAGGAAAGGCAAGAAAAGAAAAGAACAAAAAGAAAAAATGCAAAAAAGTGAATAAGTGGAAGAGTTGAAGGGATTCAAAGAGAGGTAATGATCCCAAACACGGAGAAATCGAAGTGGGGGAAATAAATGTAATGATCAAGAAAGAGTGATATTAAGTCTCTCAACTCTCCCAAGGAAAAGAAAGTGCCTCAAAAAAAGTTGGCAAAGTATGAGCCGAGAAATGAAGAATGGAGTGCTTAAGGAAAAGTGTAACCACTCACCCATATTGTATCTAAACCTAATCCAAAAGCCTTCATTACATCCCGAAAGAAGTCCTACTTGATTTCAAGCCAAGGGAGCTTACATTAGTGGCGATCCACTTGAGGGGCAAACCTATGGTACTTGAAGTCATACTTGAGACATTCTCTTGAGAGAGATGAGTGAGCCTTTCATGAATCTTTGGATTGATTGCTAAATTGTTTAAGTGAGCCAGGCAAAGGGAAAGTATAGGAGGAAGAGTTTGGAGTCCACCATGACCCATATGATAAAGCAATAGTCCTTGATGATTAAATTCAATTCTTGAAGCTCAAATGTCAGATTAGAACTAAATATGCATGAATGTTTAACTTGTCGCATTGTCGATAATACATGAGTAGAATGAGTAATTGTTGGTCCTAATTGATGTGTGGATAGCTCACCTTTGACTCGCTGAAATGGCCCTTAACTTTGGAGGTGGGAACTAATTTATTTGCTTGAGGAAAAACAAAGACTTAAGTTTGGGGTAGTTGATAAAGTAGGGATTTTGACTACTTATTAGCGCCTTTTAGCTTTTGTTTTAGTCCAAAGACATTGAATTATGTTCCCGAAACTAATGAAATTGTGCGAAATTGTAGGAATGATGAAATTAGGCCTCCCGAGAGAAAATCTGACTAGAAAAGGAGTAGTTCGAAGCACAAGGAAATAAATGAAGCAAAAGCACAAATGTGCGGTCCGCAGAAGGAATTATACGACCGCAAAAGAAATTATGCACCACAGAATTCCATCTTCGGCCGCAAAAGAAATTGCGCACCACACAATTCCATCTTCGTCCGCAAACCAAGAGGAAGAATTTAGCAGAAATGTGCGCAAAGTGCAGACCACACATGAATCGTGCAACCGCAAAGCTGGGCTTAGAGTCGAAGATGAAATAGTATGCAAAAAGACCAAGTCCAGGAGCCTCTGTGAATTGCGGACCGCTGAAGAATTGTGCGGCCGCAGAAGAGTTGCCTTGTGGCCGCATTCCTAATTGTGCGGACCATAGAAGACCGCCTCACGACCGCATTTAAGATATGTGTGGCCGTATAACTCCAGTTCCTGTCAGATGAAGAAATCTGCGGACGACACATGGAATTGTGCGGTCGTTGAACCTCTTGAGGGGCATTTTTGTCTGAGATTTTCAGCCTTGTACAAATAGACGAGTTTCACAAAATTAGGTCGTGTTTGAACCTCTGAAGTTATCGTAGCCATTTTTCTTTAATACTTTAGGAAGTTTTACATTACTTTGGTGTATTTACATTAGACTAATCATTTTAAGCTTCCATTATGAGTTTAATTAGTTTTTCTTCATTTTTTTATTCAAACCCCATTATAAGTAACTAGACTTTTACTAGGTTTGTGACCCAAACCTAATATGTAAACCTTATGGGTATCTAATTTAGTGCTTTATGATTAGATGTTGATTATTTAGCTTAGTTCATGCTTTAATTGTAGAATTAATGGTGGCAAACATTAATTCATGCCTATTTGACTTAGTCTCTACTTGAGAAAGATGGGCCTAGTCTTTTTTTTTTTTTAGCAAATTATACTACTAGGTTGATTGCCTAGTAGTTATTTTATTAATAATAAAAGCCAGGGAAAAAAAGACATGAATGTTGTCCTACTAACTAGGACGGTATACCTTGAATCTACATAAGAACTAGTATCAAAATTGGGCTTGTCAGGCCCAATAGTGAAATGACAAATTGAAAAAATACTAGAAATAGCTAGAAAACTTTAAAATTAGTCCAAATACTATCTTGTGTAGCCCAATATGACTGCTGCATATGCCAACATCAATTTTTACTCTTGCATTTGTAACCCCTTTGATTTCCAGGCCATCCATTACTGATTGGCCCAATTCCAATTCCTTCAACTCCCAGGCTCAACTCCTTTAATGTGTAGCTAATTGAATAGCCAGTGATTTGGGCCAATATGAATATTTGAGCCCAAGTCTTAAAGACAGCCCAAGCGAGAAAACCGTATATCTGTAATAACCTTACAGACTTCATTTCATTTCTCTCTTCACTCTCACTCGTTTGCCCTAGTTCCTTCCTCTTGGTTGTCACGCCAGTCCAATATCGATGCCTCCAAGCTGGTAAGTCCCTCCATCTGAGCTCATTTGTTTCCTTTTTGTTTCGATTTAGCTTTTCCATTACCGATTTCTTTGTTTCTTCACTCTCTAGCTCTATCTTGTTCCTGTCCATGGCTATTACTGTACAAGCACCACAAAGACGAGCTGGTAAGTTTCTGATTCTTCTCTTGTGTTTGTCATTTCTGGTGCGTCTTTGATTTTCATCTTTCCTCCTTGCTTTGATGCTGACTACTCGTTTGTTCACTTGCCCTATCTTCTTCTCTTCGATTATCACTGTATCTGTTCCATATCGACGCCGATGAACTGGTGAGTATTTCTGTCGGAGCTTTTCTTT
>ML246027.1:783-11449 GCA_005239495.1 Nicotiana undulata | reverse complement strand
GCGGGCCCGGGGGTCGGGTTTTGCCCGGTTTCGGATTTTTGAGTAAAATTGATATCTTTCGATTAGGAATTGTTCCTTAAGTCCATATTGATGATAAAATTCTGAAATTGGTAGATTTGGAGCCTTCGGAGGTTAATTCGAGAGGCAAGTGCATTGCGGAATAGTTTTCTGGCTAGTTTTGAGGTAAGTAATGTCTTTAAATCCTGTCCTGAGGGTATGAAACCCCGGACTATGCACCCTTTCACGGGTTTTGAAATAAAAAGGTGGAAACTTTGGAACATGGTTCCTAATTTGGGCGACTATTGAGTTGCGAAACCGATTTTTAAGCCTTTGCTTAAATAGTATTTATACATTATGATATGTTTTGGGCTGTAAGCCATGTTTGGGGCCTAGTGCCGATTTGTTTACCCCTTGGGGGATGTTTTTACTATTTTCCTCACTGCTATATTATGATTTTTCACTCAGTCCTTTTTGTGAAATTATTTTGACACTCAGAGTATTTTGATACTACTTCCTAAAAATGAAATACTGTTTTTGGGTCAAGAACCCGGTATATTTATGGCCTGAAGGGCAAATTGAGAGTGTCTGACTGAGTGAGGCTACTGGCCTATATTGTGAGGATGATATGATATGAGTGAGGCTGTTGGCCTATATTGTGAGGATGATATGATGTGAGTGAGGCTGCGGTCCTATATTGTGTGTGAATTATGCCACGATGTGGCTTATTATTGCGCTTGGGCTGTAGGAGCCCCTCTGGAGTCTGTAAAAAACCCTCAGTGAGCGCCGATACCGTATGAGTGATGCCCGCGGGGCTTATGAAGAGTGACTGTGAGGATGCCTGATGGGCAGAGTGATTGTGAGGATGCCTGATGGGCAGAGTGATTGTGAGGATGCCTGATGGGCAGAGTGATTGTGAGGATGCCTGATGGGCAGAGTGATTGTGAGGATGCCTGATGGGCAGAGTGATTGTGAGGATGCCTGATGGGCAGAGTGATTGTGAGGATGCCTGATGGGCAGAGTGATTGTGAGGATGCCTGATGGGCAGAGTGATTGTGAGGATGCCTGATGGGCAGAGTGATTGTGAGGATGCCTGATGGGCAGAGTGATTGTGAGGATGCCTGATGGGCAGAGTGATTGTGAGGATGCCTGATGGGCAGAGTGATTGTGAGGATGCCTGATGGGCAGAGTGATTGTGAGGATGCCTGATGGGCAGAGTGATTGTGAGGATGCCTGATGGGCAGAGTGATTGTGAGGATGCCTGATGGGCAATGGTTACGATAAATGATTTTGGCCCGAGGGGCAGTTTTATGAAAGATTTTACTGAGTTTTCAAACTATGATTTACTTCGTTTTCACACTGGTTTTACTGAGAATTTTACTGAGATATACTGATATTGCACTTGTTTCGAAGGTTTTTCTGAAAACTGATTTCGAACTCATTATTTGATGAATGTCACGTGGTGACTTGGTGTTTTACTGGTTTGTGGAATTGTGTACATGTTCTGTGTGTTTATATTACTCAGACTGTGATTTATTTTCATTACTACTGAGTTGGCGTACTCATAAAGACTCCCTGTGCCTCTGTGCACAGATCCAGGTACTAGTTCGCAGCAGTAGCTGACGCAGTTGATAGCAGCATTTCACGGGATTTCGAGGTAGCTGTCCAGCGTCCACAGCTTCTCCATTTCCCTTCCTTATTTAGTTTAGAATTTGATTCAGAGACACATATTATAGTGTTAGCAGAGTTAGTTATTTATTCTTAGATGCTCATGACTATTGACTCCAGTTTTTGGGAGGTTGTTAGACTATTATTGGGACGTTAAGACTTATTTCTATAAATTATGATGTGGTTGCTTGCTTATTAATTAATTGTGAACTATTTTAATTGAACAAAAGCGTAGCAATGTGATGGTTGGCTAGCCTAGTTCCACGATAGGCGCCATCACGGCATGTTAGGATTTGGGGTCGTGACACTTTGATATTATCTGAACTGTATATAAACTGTGCCAAAACCCTCTTCTCTCTGAGTCTTCTAAATAATCTGTGAAGTGTGCACTTCGTGTGACTTCTTTTCTATTAGAGTCATCCAAATTTAACACGAGGTACGGACAAGTTGCAAAGCTGGTGAAGCTTCTGTATTCCCAGTACGCTTCCTCGACCTCGGCTCGAGCTGTCCGCACGGGTAAGCCTGGTCTAGAACAAAACCCCGGGATTTAAACTTAGTATAACATAGCGTAATGACGGATCCCTAGTAGGAACGATTATTTGCATCACGTGCATTTGACTTAGGGGACTCAACACAGGGGTTGGGTCCGTCTAGGACAGGTGTACCCGAAAAAAAAGACCATCCTGATGCATCTTACCTGCTATGTGTACAATATTTTATTTCGGTTGTTTGTTGACCAGCTAAAGAAAAAAAAGAAAGGAAAAACAGAAAAATCAAGAGTGAAATAGAATAGAAAATTTATCCTATTTTTTTAAATATCCTTATATTCAAAACTATGTCGAAACTCTGCCAAATTTTTTGAAAATGGAGAAAAAGAAAAGGAAATGTATTCCAGAAAACGAAATGAGTTAGTTCATAATTTTTCAAAATTGTGTCGAAATTTCCCGAACTACGCATCGTTTGATTCTCACCGATATGGGATACGTAGGCAACTCTCATCGGGTCCAACCCTATTTTTCAAAAAACATCAAAACACAAAATATGGTCATAAATAAAGTTAGGTGACGTTATTCTTGTCTAAATAGCCAAAATGTCCCAACGGGACGCCGGAAAGCAATTTTTGCAAAAATAGCCACCTATGGTCCTTTTCGAATTTTTTTGACCCAATTAGCAAACACAACCCTAAATTCTTCTTTCCCGAAGTGCTGTAAGTCGTATTTTCAAATATGGTCCATTTTTTAGTTAGTTACAAACTTTTGCAAAAATAGCACTTTTTCTGTTTGGTAAAAAAAAATCATGGTTTTGCCTTTTCTTAACCCATCACTTAAATAAATGTGCAGGATTGTAGAGGAAATTCCCGTGGGACTCCATATGTGGTGGAGAGACCTAGGGGAAGTCAGTAGAGGTTCCGTGGTAAAAGTTTTGGGCGGACTTACCGGCCTTTTAAGGATTAAACCGAGGTTGGACATCATCGAGGCTCTAATACCATTCTGGGACCCAGCTCACAATGTGTTTCATTTCTCGGACTTTGAGTTGACACCCACACTGGAAGAAATAGCAGGATATGTGGGCCTTAGTGGGAATCTCAGAAGCCGTTATCCGGTAGCACCCAAGGTTGTGACTCCTCACAAATTCCTAGACCTTCTGAGCATCAGGCGAGAAATCCAAGATCCGCACTTATCTGAGGGATTCTTTACATTTTACTTCCTGTACCGTCGTTATGGGGATCCTCAGGGTTTTGAATCTGAGAATACCGGTCTAACCCACCACGGGAATCAAACTAAATGGGAGGCCCGCCGGGGACTGGCCTTTGTGGTAGCATTCTTGGGTACCCTAATCTGCCCAAGGAGCGACGAATGTATAGATATTGGACTCGTGGGAATAGCCGACTTCATGATGAAAAAGTCTAATGGCACTCTTGTACCGATGGTCTTAGCGGAAATCTACCGTGCCGTAACTGTTTGCCAATCCGGAGGAAAGTTCTTCGAATGGTGCAACCTGCTCTTACAAATCTGGATGATTGAGCATCTCTGTCATTGCCCTTCTAATTACGGTCTGAATGGTTTAAATTGCATTGAAGAACATGGGACTCGGGTAGAGGGTCATGAATTTCCAGAGGGCACAGAAGCCTGGTTTACACACTTAAGTTCTTTGACTGCCAACCAAATTGAGTGGACATTCGGTTGGCTCCATGTTCGTGAAGTCATCCACATGTCAGCCGAAATGTGTTACCTTCTATTGATGGTTCTCCGAAGTATTCAAACGTATGCCCCACACCGGGTCCTACGACATCTAGGAAGACATCAAAATGTTCCACACGACAAAGATCTAAGTCGGCAAGCCATTGAATTGTGTCTGAGAGCTGCCTTCCCAGAAGATAGGGTCCGCCAGATTTGGAATCAGTGTAGATTTTTGGAGCCACAGACCCGAGTTAGAGATTTATCCATAGGTGAGGTGGAGCCCGACTGCCCCACTTTGTATGGTAGAAGGGGTAGAGAGCATCAGGAGCCGAAACGGCTCGCAAAGAGACCCCACGTGCAACGATTTACTGATGAAGCACAAGAACATTGGGCTTGGTTGAAAAAAGAGAACAACTACCAGGCCACAATAAGTAAGCTTGAAGCCCAAATAAGAGAAATCAAATTTGAGAACAATTTACAAGCCGCCACAGCTGAAGGGGAGAAAAACAGGTCAACCAAAGAAAATGAAGCCCTCCAGGCCCAGATCCAAAAAATGCAAATAGCTGCTGAGAACCCAGAGAGAAGCAGGACTGATGAAAGACTTATCAATAGCCTTAGGCAAGAAGTGTGAAATTATGGGGATGATTTGGGCAAAACTTAGGAAGAATTGACCAAAGCTCGGGAAAAATTGGCAAGAAATGCGGAAGAGCGAGCAGAGTTCGTTCAAAAGCTAAAAAGAAAATATGACCGGGAAGTCACATGCCTGAAAGTGAAGGTAGCCACTCTCGAGAATGAAATGACTAAACAAGCAAAGAACTTCAAAGCAGAAAGTGAACATAGTTATGCTCTGATGGCTCGACTAGAAGTCACATGATTGATCATTGCTTCAAATAAGCATTTAAACTATCATGACCAGAACTCTGAACAATACAAAAATCACATGTTGTAAATTGCGGGTTCATTTCATGTGGCGCATTTACAATGTGTCCAAAAACGACAAGTGCACACCATCGTGACTTGTTTAAAGATAAATCCATAAATATCAAAAGCTACTAAAAATTTGAAAAGGCTAAATGCACAATTGGCGAAAACATGTGAATAATCAGATAAATAGGCTAAATATCAATAGTTAAGTGACCGTGCTAGAACCACGGAATCCGGGAGTGCCTAACACCTTCTCTCGGGTTAATAGAATTCCTTACTCAGATTTCTGATTTGCAGACAATTGAAAATAGAGTCTAAAATTCCTCGGTTTGGGATTTTAATAAATAAATTGTATCCCGGAACACCGTCAAAATCCTGGTGGCGACTCTAAAACTAAAATAAATCCCAAATCCGAATAATGTCACTTAAAGTTGAAAAACTCTCTTATCCCGCCCTTACCGGAGGGAAAAAGGAGGTGTGACAGCTCTGGTGACTCTGTTGGGGAGTAAGAACCCAGAACATATGGTTCAGGGTTCAGAATTCGAGCTTAGAATAGTTGTTATATTTGGATTTCACTATTATCTAATTTTTACATGTTTAAACCTAATGTGTGCTAAATGTCGCTTTCTTTTATCACTTTGATATTATCTAAACTGTATATAAACTGTGCCAAAACCCTCTTCTCTCTGAGTCTTCTAAATCATCTGGGAAGTGTGCACTTCGTGTGACTTCTTTTCTATTAGAGTCATCCAAATTTAGAACGAGGTACGGACAAGTTGCAAAGCCGGTGAAGCTTCTGTATTCCGGTACGCTTCCTCGACCTCGGCTCGAGCTGTCCGCACGGGTAAGCCTGGTCTAGAACAAAACCCCGGGATTTAAACTTAGTATAACATAGCGTAATGACGGATCCCTAGTAGGAATGATTATTTGCATCAGGTGCATTTGACTTAGGGGACTCAACACAGGGGTTGGGTCCGTCTAGGACAGGTGAACCCGAAATAAAAGACCATCCCGATGCATCTTACCTGCTATGTGTACAATATTTTATTTTGGTTGTTTGTTGACCAGCTAAAGAAAAAAAGAAAGGAAAAAACAGAAAAATCAAGAGTGAAATAGAATAGAAAATTTATCCGATTTTTTGAAAAATCCTTATATTCAAAACTATGTCGAAACTCTGCCAAATTTTTTGAAAATGGAGAACAAGAAAAGGAAATGTATTCCGGAAAACGAAATGAGTTAGTTCATAATTTTTCAAAATTGTGTCAAAATTTCTCGAACTACGCATTGTTTGATTCTCACCGATATGGGATACGTAGGCAACTCTCATCGGGTCCAACCCTATTTTTCAAAAAACATCAAAACACAAAATATGGTCATAAATAAAGTTAGGTGACGCTATTCTTGTCTAAATAGCCAAAATGTCCCAACGGGACGCCGAAAAGCTATTTTTGCAAGAATAGCCACCTATGGTCTTTTTCGAAATTTTTTGACCCACTTAGCAAACATAACCCTAAAATCTTCTTTCCCGAATTGCTGTTAGGTCGTATTTTCAAATATGGCCCATTTTTTAGTTAGTTACAAACTTTTGCAAAAATAGCACTTTTTCACTTTGGTAAAAAAAATCATGGTTTTGCCTTTTCTTAACCCATCACTTAAATAAATGTGCAGGATTGTAGAGGAAATTCCCGTGGGACTCCATATGTGGTGGAGAGACCTGGGGGAAGTCAGTAGAGGTTCCGTGGTAAAAGCTTTGGGCGGACTTACCGGCCTTTTAAGGATTAAACCGAGGTTGGACATCATCGAGGCTCTAATACTATTGGGACCCAGCTCACAATGTGTTTCATTTCTCGGACTTTGAGTTGACACCCACACTGGAAGAAATAGTAGGATATGCGGGCCTCAGTGGGAATCTCAGAAGCCGTTATCCGGTAGCACCCAGGGTTGTGACTCCTCACAAATTCCTCGACCTTCTGAGCATCAGGCGAGAAATCCAAGATCCGCACTTATCTGAGGGATTTTTTACATTTTACTTCTTGTACCGTCGTTATGGGGATCCTCAGGGTTTTGAATCTGAGAATACCGGTCTAACCCACCACGGGAATCAAACTAAACGGGAGGCCCGCCGGGGACTGGCCTTTGTGGTAGCATTCTTGGGTACCCTAATCTGCCCAAGGAGCGATGAATGTATAGATATTGGACTCGTGGGAATAGCCAACTTCATGATGAAAAAGTCTAATGGCACTCTTGTACCGATGGTCTTAGCGAAAATCTACCGTGCCGTAACTGTTTGCCAATCCGGAGGAAAGTTCTTCGAATGGTGCAACCTGCTCTTAAAAATCTGGATGATTGAGCATCTCTGTCATTGCCCGGGTTATATAAATTACGGTCTGAATGGTTTAAATTGCATTGAAGAACATGGGACTAGGGTAGAGGGTCATGAATTTCCAAATTGAGTGGACATTCGGTTGGCTCCATGTTCGTGAAGTCATCCATATGTCAGCCGAAATGTGTTACCTTCTATTGATGAATCTCCGAAGTATTCAAACGTATGCCCCACACCGGGTCCTACGACATCTAGGAAGACAGCAAAATGTTCCACACGACAAAGATCTAAGTCGGCAAGCCATTGAATTGTGTCTGAGAGCTGCCTTCCCAGAAGATAGGGTCCGCAAGATTTGGAATCAGTGTAGATTTTTGGATCCACAGACCCGAGTGAGAGATTTATCCATAGGTGAGGTGGAGCCCAACTACCCCACTTGGTATGGTAGAAGGGGTAGAGAGCATCAGGAGCCGAAACGGCTCGCAATGAGACCCCACGTGCAACAATTTACTGATGAAGCACAAGAACATTGGGCTTGGTTGAAAAAAGAGAACAATTACAAGGCCACAATAAGTAAGCTTGACGCCCAAATCAGAGAAATCAAATTTGAGAACAATTTACAAGCCGCCACAGCTGAAGGGGAGAAAACAGGTTGACCAAAGAAAATGAAGCCCTCCAGGCCTAGATCCAAAAAATGCAAATAGCTGCTGAGAACCCAGAGAGAAGCAGGACTGATGAAAGACTTATCAATAGCCTTAGGCAAGAAGTGTGAAATTATGGGGATGATTTGGGCAAAGCTGAGGAGGAATTGACCAAAGCTCGGGAAAAATTGGCAAGAAATGCAGAAGAGCGAGCAGAGTTCGTTCAAAAGCTAAAAAGAAAATATGACCGGGAAGTCACATGCCTGAAAGTAAAGGTAGCCACTCTCGAGAATGAAATGACTAAACAAGCAAAGAACTTCAAAGCAGAAAGTGAACATTGTTATGCTCTGATGGCTCGACTAGAAGTCACATGATTGATCATTGCTTCAAATAAGCATTTAAACTATCATGACTAGAACTCTGAACAATACAAAAATCACATGTTGTAAATTGCGGGTGCATTTCATGTGGCGCATTTACAATGTGTCCAAAAACGACAAGTGCACACCATCGTAACTTGGTTAAAGATAAATCCATAAATATCAAAAGCTACTTAAAATTTGAAAAGGCTAAATGCACAATTGGCGGAAACATGTGAATAATCAGACAAATAGGCTAAATATCAATAGTTAAGCGACCGTGCTAGAACCACGGAATCCAGGAGTGCCTAACACCTTCTCCCGGGTTAACAGAATTCCTTACTCGGATTTCTGATTTGCAGACAATTTAAAATAAAGTCTAAAATTCCTAGGTTTGGGATTTTAATAAATAAATTGTATCCCGGAACACCGTCAAAATCCCGGTGGCGACTCTAAAACTAAAATAAATCCCAAATCCGAATAATGTCACTTAAAGTGGAAAAACTCCCTTATCCCACCCTTACCGGAGGGAAAAAGGAGGTGTGACAGCTCTGGTGACTCTATTGGGGAGTAAGAACCCAGAACTTATGGTTCAGGGTTCAGAATTCGAGCTTAGAATAGTTGTTATATTTGGATTTCATTATTATCTAATTTTTACATGTTTAAACCTAATGTGTGCTAAATGTCGCTTTCTTTTATCCCTTTGATATTATCTGAACTGTATATAAACTGTGCCAAAACCCTCTTCTCTCTGAGTCTTCTAAATCATCTGGGAAGTGTGCACATCGTGTGACTTCTTTTCTATTAGAGTCATCCAAATTTAGAACGAGGTACGGACAATTTAAAATAAAGTCTAAAATTCCTAGGTTTGGGATTTTAATAAATAAATTATATCACGGAACACAGTCAAAATCCTGGTGGCGACTCTAAAACTAAATAAATCCCAAATCCGAATAATGTCACTTAAAGTGGAAAAACTCCCTTATCCCACCCTTACCGGAGGGAAAACGAAGGTGTAATAGCTCTAGTGACTCTGTTGGGGAGTAAGAACCCAGAACTTATGGTTCAGGGTTCAGAATTCGAGCTTAGAATAGTTGTTATATTTGGATTTCATTATTATCTAATTTTTACATGTTTAAACCTAATGTGTGCTAAATGTCGCTTTCTTTTATCCCTTTGATATTATCTGAACTGTATATAAACTGTGCCAAAACCCTCTTCTCTCTGAGTCTTCTAAATCATCTGGGAAGTGTGCACATCGTGTGACTTCTTTTCTATTAGAGTCATCCAAATTTAGAACGAGGTACGGACAATTTAAAATAAAGTCTAAAATTCCTAGGTTTGGGATTTTAATAAATAAATTATATCACGGAACACAGTCAAAATCCTGGTGGCGACTCTAAAACTAAATAAATCCCAAATCCGAATAATGTCACTTAAAGTGGAAAAACTCCCTTATCCCACCCTTACCGGAGGGAAAACGAAGGTGTAATAGCTCTAGTGACTCTGTTGGGGAGTAAGAACCCAGAACTTATGGTTCAGGGTTCAGAATTCGAGCTTAGAATAGTTGTTATATTTGGATTTCATTATTATCTAATTTTTACATGTTTAAACCGAATGTGTGCTAAATGTCGCTTTCTTTTATCACTTTGTGTAACGACCAGGTCTGTCGTTACGTGAAACCTGCATTATAACTGTTGTTATTGACTCATTATAGATTGGTTATTCTATTATTAATGTGTTAGAGTTTATAGGCTTGAAATCGGAATGGTTAAATAAGAACTCAGGCACTTAGTCCTTAAAAATAGCCTTAAAATGGGAAAAAGTCAACTAAGAGTTGACTTATTGGTAAACGACCTCGGAATGTGGATTTTATGGCTCGGATAGCTTCGTTAGGTGATTTGGGACTTAGGAGTGTGTTCAGAATAATTTTGTGATGTCCGGTGTAGAATTAGGCTTGAATTGGTGAAAGTTAGTTTTTGGCGATTCCAGTCGGCAGTGGAAAATATGATATCGGAGTCGGAATGGAATTCCGAAAGTTGGAACAAGCTCGTAATGTCATTTTGGACTTTTCTGCAAAATTTCAGGTCAAACGGAGTTGATTTGGATAGTTTCGGCATCATTGGTGAATTTTAGAAATTTCAAAGTTCTTAGGCTTGAATCCGATAAAACATTGGAGTTTTGATGTTAGTTTTGGTGTTTTGAGAGTGCAACTAAGTTTGAATGATGTTATGGGATGTGCTGGTATATTTTGTTGGGGTCCCGAGGGGCTTGGGATTGATTTCGGATGGTTAACGGACTCGTTTTAGCCTTGAAAATATTGTTGGTTTTCTGGTGTCAGTGCAGCAGATTTTTACTCTCTGCGATCGCATAAGTATGCCCGCGATCGCAGAGAACGAGCAGGTTAGGCAGTGCGGTCGCGTGAGGTTTCTTGCGATCGCGTAGAGCGTTTGGGGCTCGTGGGGTCGGGAGGTCAGGAGTGTTGTGTGATTGCGTGCCTAAGGCTGCGATCGCGAATGTCAAAACCCCTAACACTGTGCGATCGCAGGGCCAAGGCTGCGATCGCGGAGAACAAAA